>KV875245.1:514480-576758 GCA_001879505.1 Calonectria pseudoreteaudii | reverse complement strand
TTTTTGTGTGGTTCTCGGGGGGGGGGGGGGGGGGGGACTTGAAGATTGCATTTCGTTTGTAGATGGCATGCTGGTGTAGGCCAATCACGGTGAGGTGAGTATGGCATGGTGGTCGGCACCGACACCGGCCAGGCTTCGCTTCCCCAAGAAAAAGCCAAGAAAAGCAGGGTCGCAGCCTCGATGTATTACGTAGGAGGTCAGATCACCCAGACGGGACGAGCGACGCCGCCTACGCCGCGTCAGCGGATACAATGGCAAAAGAAACGACGCCGAGCAACCGCTGGGAAACCCAGTGCGCCGGTAAGAACGGGATGGAACGGTAGAGAGACAACACCGAATCGCGGGCCCGCTGGAACCCAGATGCAATGCAGAGCTAGCCTCTTTCTGCGCGCTGCCGTGCTGCCGTTCGCCATCTCACCTCACTCTGCCGCCAGCTCCGTGGTGTCGTGTTGTCTTATGGCCCTTTTTGTGCTTGGCGGATGAGCTGTTCCCTTGAATGGGGCGGCGCTATGCTGGGAAGAGGGCGGACAGGCAGAATGCTTGATCGGCATATGACGATGAAAGGGCATGAACACGAGCAACATTGCCCTTGTTCCTGCTTCGCCTCCTCCATGCTGCCCCCCTCTGCATCCTCTGGCACCTGGAACCGCCGGCCTACATCATCCCATCACCCTCCTCCCATCCTCCGTGTTTTCCTTCCCTCAACAAACCTGGCCAATTCATCACGTCGACGGTAAGGATTTGGGTGCCATTCCATATCCCATCAACCACTCTATCTCCGGCTCGAGTCCTGCTTTCAGCCAGTGCACAGTCCACCGCCCGAGGGCTTCTAGACGTTTTCCCTGGCACGCTCCCAAAACAGACCCCGGTTTCGCGCCATTCCGCCGTCGCTTGGTCTCTCGCCCTCGCCCTCGCCGGTCTCAGATCTCAGCCCAGTCCAGCACCGCAAAGCAATTCTTCCTCGTTGCCACCAGCATCTCTGTCGTGTACCCGTGGCCGTGCGCTCGTTTTTCGACACATTTACGCCGCAATAACGACAAGCTCATCTATCAATTACTCCTTTAAACTTTGGCTTTGTGACTTTGGCCTGCCGGGACCAAAAAAAAAAAAGAAAGAAAGAAAGACGAAATTTTATTGTTTTTTTTTTAGTGTCGCCAGAGACAAGACAAGCCTGCAGCGTCTTTCTTTTTGCGGAGTTCCCGGGTGGGAATAAGCAACACCAACTTTTTTTTTGAGCTTGCAACCGCCGCCTTTGCCGCCCACTAAGGCATCTCGTCACCGTTCTTTACCCGCCGGTTCCAGCATTTTTTCGACCTGAAGCTGAGAGTTGGGAACTCATCTTGGGCGCCTAAACTGATCACACATCTTGTCAAGTTCCGCACCAAGTCGGTGAATAGTCCCCTAGCTGGCACGAGCGCTTGTAGGTCTCGCCGCTATCTAGAGCCCAAGGACGCTTTACAAAGCTTGCTCGTTCAAGCAAAACCAGAGATCCACACCCGCCCAGGCAAGCTGCAAAACACGCCCTGGCCGATTGATCCATCAAAGCCTGTTTCGGATCCCAAGGTACGTGCTTTTTTTCTTCTTTTTTCGTCTTGTTGCTTTGAGAGTGCTTCCTTTTCATTGTCTTGGATCTCGTTTCCCATCCCTGCACGCACGCCCCCCGGCAAGCATAGCGCACACCCCCCGTCTATGATGATGGCATTCGTGCTACCAGTTTCGGCCATACACTTGCGTCAATGCCAGATTGCGGTCTGATTCCACACTCCAACTCCTACTCGTGGCTTTTTTCGTCTTCTCCCATCCGCATTGCTTGCGACTCGCCCACGCCGCATTCTACCATGTCTACCATGGAGGCCAAGGGGGGCGAATCAGGAAAACAAAAGGAAAGAAAAGGCAATAAAAGTCACAGCTACTCCGCTTCATCCTCGCTCCTCCACACGAGCATCATACTTCTCCACAGAAGGAAAACACTGCACTGCTCCAAGTCGATCCCTGCTCAGCTCCCTCGCCTTGCGCAACCCCTGCTCGCCCGCACTAGTTCCCCACTGTCCAACGCCGCCAACAGACGTCGTCCATCTTGGCCGCCTTCTGCCCCAGACCCCTGTACCTCGTCATTGCTGCCCAGACTGTCCCGGTTTGGCCAATTGCGTCAGCGCTTTGGTCTCTCCCCAGTCCTGGTCGCTGGACTGGCGGCTTGCTTGGATACCCTCACCCTCTATGTGCCAGCGCATATAGGATCCCTAGTCTGGATGCTTTGTTTGTCCTGTGCTCTAATCCCCGCCCCATCTGTACTACACTGCACACCGTCTTGTCCTTCCCCGCCCCCCTCACACACACCCTCATCCTCATCTGCGTGGTCACCCTTCAATACAATGAAGATATAGCCCGCTCTCTCTTGTTCACGAGTCCCGCCTGGCTTGAGTTATAAGTCCAAGCACACCCTCCCTGCGCGCGAGGTGACCACCATCTAGCCCTTGCCATCAAGCACCAATACATTATTACATCTAGATAGCCCATCGGCTGTCTGCATCTTCCTCTTTTTCCTCGTCCCCTCCCTCCTCTTTTCTGCATACTGGTGCTCCAATTTCGCAACAAGCTCACCGGTTGAGCATTAAACCATTGCTGGCAATCCATTGGCTGTAGCCACTCAATTAACCACCATGACAGAGTCCGCCGAGAAACAGCGCCGTTCCAACTGGATCACCGCCCACGCCAACATCTACTACCGACCTCGGCTCAACAGAAAAAAGTCGTCCTCACTGGCGACTGCGCGATTCCCAGCTCCATTGATCGGCCCCCGAAGAGCTCGCCCTCAAGCTATCCACATCGTCAGCTACCCATCTGGTTATATCCCCAGAGAACTGCGCGCAGAGTGCCAACCTTCAAGTCCACCGCCGCTTCCAACCGCGCTACCACGCCAGACGCCGTCGCTGCAGCCCGGCGACAGCAGGTACAACGAAAAGCGGAGAGCATCCAAGGCTAAGAGCCGCCGCCGAGCCGGGTCGCCCAAACTTGTTCGAGACGACGGTGCTGTAACGCGTCGCCCTGTAATTGGCAAGTTGCTGGGTGCCTTTACGAGCAGTACCAATCTCAGCAACTCGGAAGCGTCTTCGTCGTCTGTGCCATCCTCGTCATCCTCGTCTTCGTCGTCGGCCTCGGCCACAGCCACAGCCACACAGGTAACAGCCGCTACGAGTGCGGCACCTGAGAGTTCCGAGGTCACCCCGCCCACCGTTTCTCGTGGTCGCGCGACTTGGCCACCTGCCTCTTCTGCCACCAACGCAACCGGGGAAAGTGCGTTTGGGGCCCCGCCTCCTTATGACGACAACCGCCCCGAATCCCCGGCACACGATTTAACCTTGACTACAACGAACTCTTCCACAACGCCAATCCTCTTCAACAATTCTGAATCAGATATGGCCGCCCGTTTTGTGAATCCGCCCATGCCGGGTGGCTTTCCCATGGCTAATCCCCACAACATTGTCGCCCGCTCCAACAAGTCTTCCATTACTTCTTTTGTCGCCGAAGTACCCAAGCCTGTCGCATCCGGCTCCGGCGTCTCATGCTCCATCCTTCTGGCCGAGCAGAACATTTTCTTGTCCGGCTTCGACCACGACAGCAGCCGCCGCCGCGATGGAAACACTGGCACCGCTCTCTTGCGCGGCAAGCTCCAGCTGCGCGTTACCAAGAATGTAAAGATCAAGGCCGTGCAGCTCAAGTTGCTTGGCCGCGCCCGCACCGACTGGCCCGAAGGCATCCCACCTCTGAAGCAAGACGAGCATGAGGAGGAGAGCCTGCGCACCCAAGTTCTTACCTTTTTCAACGCAATGAACAATGGATGGGAAACCGAATACGGAAATCAGTGCATTTATCAACTCAAGGGCAGCGAGAATGTTCCCAGTGCCAATGCCAGCTCCATCAGCCTGGCTCCCAACTCGAGCCATGGTAGCGCATCGCGCCGCGAGAACCTGACCGCCAAGGAGGCGAAGCGCCTCTCGCTGCAGAGTGTCCAGTCCCGAAGCTTCCAGAAGGACGAGAGCCCGATCGCTTCACAGACCCAGGCCAAGGGTTACAAGGTGTTTTATCCCGGCATTTACGACTACACCTTCGAGCTTCCCATCGACCACCACCAGCTTGAAACCACCAAGCTGCCTTATGGATCCGTTACCTGGGAGCTTCAGGCTACCGTCGACCGCGCTGGCGCTTTCAAGCCCAACCTCCACGGCACCAAGGAACTGTCCATTGTTCGAGTTCCCGACCAGCTCTCTCTGGAGATGTCGGAACCCATCTCTATCAGCCGACAGTGGGAGGATCAGCTCCACTACGACATCATTATTTCCGGAAAGAGCTTTCCCATTGGAAGCAGGATCCCCATCGCTTTCAAGCTCACTCCTCTGGCCAAGGTGCAGGTTCACAAGCTGAAGGTATTCGTTACTGAGTCCATTGAGTACTGGACCAACGATAAGCGCGTCACCCGAAAGGAGCCCGGTCGCAAGATTCTCCTCCTCGAGAAGACTGCTGGAAAGCCACTGGACTCGCAGTGGGAGTCGTCTGATTTGCGCTTCACTCGAGGTGGTGAACTTACTCCTGAGCAGCGCCGCGAGGCCCGCGAGGCCGCCGCCCGCCGACGGGCTTCTGAGGCCGCTCGACGACACACCACAGCCGACCCTCTCCCCGAATCCGCCGAAAACCTTCTTGGAGAGTTGGATCTGGGTCTGGAAAGCTTCTGGGGCGCAACCGAGATTGAGGCCAATGTGCAGATCCCCACTTGCGAAATGATGGCCAAGAACAAGGATTTGCGACTTCATCCCGACTGCAGCTGGAAGAATGTCAACGTCTACCACTGGATCAAGGTATGTAACGAACTGCTCTCCAATGACACTGAAAAAAAAAACTAACAATTACCCCAGGTCGTGATGCGCATTAGCCGCCAAGATCCCGATGACCCTACTGGCAAGAAGCGACGCCACTTTGAGATCAGCATTGATTCTCCCTTTACTGTTCTCAACTGCCGAGCCACCTATGCCAACACCAATCTTCCAGCCTACTCCGGTTCTACTCACCCATCTGCCACTTTCCAGTCCAGCTGTGGATGCCCGGATGCAGTTACGGTTCCCACCGACATCTCGCCTCTCTCTTCAACCGGATCTCTCTCTGGCACCAACATGGGACGCGAGGCCCTTCCGGCACCTCCTCAGGCCGCCCACGTTCACGGTCAGCAGGAACCCCGACCAATGCACCTGCTGCGGGCGCCCAGCTTCAACCCGCCGGCCTTTGACGATGATGTCGCGCCTCCATCTGGCAATTTTGACCCAGAAATGATTCAGGAGACGATCATGACACCTCCTCCGCAATATGACGTGGTGGTGGGCACACCGAGCGTGGATGGTCTCGCCGACTACTTTGCGAGACTCGCGGAGCATGACGGCCCTGATTCGGATTCTTCTGACTCGGACGACACGCCCCCGAGAATTCTTGCGCGAACTGGACGAGTCAATGTGGCTCACCCAAATACACCTGGCGGCAGGATGCCGAGCCGAAGCTTGGAGATCACTCGCCCCATGATCAACCTTGACATGAGCAGCGTGACACGCCGAGGCGCGAGAGCAGTGTAGGGAACGCTGACCGCCTCTGCGCGTCTCACACGGCGCAACTATGCTCATGCAAGGAGCGGCTCGAAAGAGCACGCATACATTTCTACTAATAATTTCCTTGTGTTTTATTAAACTGTTTACTACTACTACACCAAGCAAGCGTTTTTGCACTGCATTGGACGAAATGAGGTGGATTGGGAAGTTTGGACCAGTGCATGATAGCATTGGCGGCGTTTGGAATTATATATCGGTTCTTATTCGGCTGGCGTTTGCATATAAAAGAGGACACGCAGTGCATATGTCACTGCTATACATCTACACTGGGAGGCTTTGTACATGGGGATGGTTTTTGCGAAGATATGGGCAATGAATGCATCCCGGAGAGGCATGGTGAATTTTTCAGATACCACATGACGCATAGTTTCTTATATATCTTATGAATGAAGCAACACTTACGCTACGCAACGATCTCAGACACGGGTGGCCTACTGCTGTGACTATCGGTACTGACGAAGGCGACACTGACGATGGCAGCTGCAGAGCTTGCGACGAGGATGGATGACTGGTCCTCTTGGGTGGTTGGCTGTCTTGGTCTTCCTGGCCAACCAACACAAGGCTGTGACACAGACATGGTTCGCAGGACAAAGAATGCGGTGTCACAATGGACCCAATTGCCGGTCATGGGAAGCACACCAAGCAAGAGCAACTGACTTTGAGGCTAAAGCAATGCCGAGACAGCCGGCCCATGACGATCTTCTTGTGACAGCACGACCGGGGGGACGTGTAGGGCTGATGATTGGTGAGGGTGATGTCACAACATGTGCCCTGTTTTCTCCGACCTGTCAAGCCCTCCCTGGCCGCTAGCGCCCTTTTTGGTGTGGCCGACGATCACAGGCACCCGCTTTCAACGACTCGCTCGCTGCCGTGCATAGATAACGTCAGCGGGAGGAAGCAAGACGGCACAGCGCTGCGAAGCCGGGCAAAGGAAGTGAAGCGTAGCCAGGGCTGGTGCATCAGTGGCTTTTTGCTTTTTTTGCTTATTCCTCCCTCTCTCTCGGCGTTCGGGGGGAGCAATTTTCGCTTCATCCCGCCACAACCTATCTGTTTTAGTTGCATGCTTTCTTTTGTCCACTTCATCTTAGTGGGCTGAGGTGAAGATATACTATGTACATTCACAAGTGCATTGCATAGTCTGGCTAGCTCCGCTATCTCCGCACGGGATTTTGGCAAATCCTCTCCAATCCTTTCAATTTCCCGCCCTCGTTTTTTTTCCCCTTAGGATTTTATTTCCCCACTACGCGCCTACCTGACATATTGACCAACCCTCCATCTTTGTTATCTTGTCCATCTCGGCAGGCAAGAAGGGAAAAGAAAAAGGCCCAGTAAAAAGTATAATGCCTTCCGCGGAGACGGACACTAAGCCGTTGGCTATCCGTCAGCGTAAACCCCATCGCAAGTCGCGCTTAGGATGTGGTAACTGCAAGCTTCGAAGCGTCAAGGTCAGCAGGACCCTCCCCAACCCCTCCCCCCCCTCCCTTTCCTTCCTAGCCCGTCACATGCAACACCCCCTCCCCGAGACACTATCTTTCTTTACTCGCTCACCGCAATCTCGAGTGAGCGGGATAGAGATAGAGATAGAGATAGAGGGGGGGGGTACCCAATTCACAATGCGCATCACACGGGCATGCGAGTCAAGCAAAAAAAAAACCAGGAGGGCAGAAAAAAAAAGGGCTAACACGCGGACGGACAGTGTGATGAGACTAAGCCCACATGCAAGCGGTGCGCATCGTCGGGCTTCGAGTGCAGCTACTCGCGCTCGGCGCCGTCTTTGCAGCTTGCCCGCGTGGCCGGCGGTGCGGCCACGATGAGGCTCACCCTCGATGTGCCGGTGCCGAGGCCGAACCGGGGCCTTCCGCCTCCCGCGCCGGGGCTCCGCATCCCCGTGGCGGGGCCCGTTGTCGATGGACCCGAGGGCTCCTACGAGCTGACTGCGGGTAACCTTGCGACCCTCGAGCGCTTCCGGACGCGGAGCATCCAGACGTTCGGTGCCGCGAGTGCCAGAGCCGTTTACCGGGACGGAGCTTTTCATCTGGGGTCCACTGTATGTCACCACATTCTCTCTCTTACATGATGATTCTCTCTCATCATGTTGGGGGAGAGTTCCTTGATCATCTTAGAATGAATGAAACTAACACCCTTTTTTTTTCTTTCGTTTCTCCCCTAGGATCCGTTTCTCCTTCACATCTTCCTAGCTTTTGCCCTTCTCCATGATACCTACCTCTCACCAACGGCGCTTTCACCTGCGCACCGCGCATCCCTCGCCTTCCACTGGTACCACGGCACCGCCCTGTTCCACCGCAACCTCTCGGCGGCCATGCGGACCGCGTCGAGCAAGCTCCCCGGTACGCACCGCGACGCCTTGTGGACCTCAGCCGCGCTCCTTGGTTCCGCAGCCTTCGCCTTCGTCGGCGTCTCGGACCCGCACCGCGCCTGGCCCCTCAAGGACCCGGATCCCGCCGACCTCGACTGGCTCAAGATGAGCGACGGCAAGCGCGTCGTCTGGGAGCTCGCCGACCCCACACGCCCGGGGAGCATCTACCGCCCCGTCACCCTCGACCCCGTCCACATGTCTGTGCCGCAGGGCATCGCCCCGATCCGGGCCGACGCCCTCCCGGCGGCCTTTTACCCGCTCCTCGGCCTCGACACCAACCCCGGGCCGCGCGACAACCCGTACCACGTGGCCGCCTCCATCCTCGCCCAGGTGCTCCCCCTCGAGCTAGACGGGAACAACGTGGTTCACTTCCTCGCCTTCATCAGCCAGCTGGACGCGCGGTACCGCCACCTCCTCGAGCGTAAAGACCCCAAGGCCATGCTGCTGCTTGCGTGGTGGTACGTCAAGATTTCAAACTTTAAGCGCTGGTGGCTCAGCCAGAGAGCCTGGATCGAGGGCAAAGCCGTCTGCATCTACATGGACAGGGAGCACAAGAACGACGCCGTCGTCATGGAGCTCATGGAGTATCCCAAGAGCGTCTTCATGCGAGAGGTACCGCAGCAGCAGGAGCAGCAGCAGCCGGGAGAGGCTGCAAATGATGACCCACGGCTGATCTGAAGCGTGCGAATGCAGGACAGGTTGATGGCGCATGGATATCCAAGAATAGAGTTCAGAATTTGAAAAAAAAGGAGCAAAGCTACTAGTTAACATAATACCTAATGAGAGTCGGGAGGCAAAAGAGAAGAAAAGTAGTCGTGAAAGCCAAGAAAAAGAAAGAAAGAAAGAACAAAAACATGAATTAAACCTTAAACGCCAGTATTCATGGTATCGCACACCCCTCGCTGTGAACCCCAAACCGTTGCCTCTTAACCAAACTTCGTAATAGTGTGTCATTCAGGCTCCTACTTTGACCTCTTGCGGGGCTGCCTGCTTCTGTTCTTCGGCTGACTTAGGCATCAGCGGGTGTTCCGGGTCGTAGCCGACCGATTTAACAATGCCGAGGCCCTTAGTTCTGCCTTCTCGGAAAAGGAGACGGTCACCCGGTGCGAGGTACTCCGGTCGCTGAACGAAGCGGAAGGCAACCGTCGCCCGGTCTCCAGTGCGAATCAGCTCACGGTCAATGTCGATAATGGCACAAGTTTGAGAAACAGGTCCGACATGAAGCATAGCCTGATACTTAGTCTTGATGGTCGTCGCGTGCGACAAGATCAGAACTGCAATGAGTCAGCAATCATGCTGGGCAGTGGTTATCTGGTTCAAATGACTCACCCTCAGCAATAAACTCCCGGTGTACTTTGGGAGCTGGTTGGCCCTCAATCTTGGGCAGCACAACCATGCCCTTTCTCACGTCCTTGCGCTTGACCTTCTTCAATGCGAATGAGGCCGATTGACCCGCTGATGCCGCCGGTACTCGTATTCTCTTGCGCTCAATAGAACGAATGGCGGTAGTCGTAAACTGACCCAAAGAGTCTGGCCCGATGAGAACATTGTCCCCCTCGTGGATAACCCCCGCCTTGACGATACCGGACACTACAGTGCCTGTGAACGGGACCGAGAACGTGTCATTAACATGGAATTCAAACGGTGCGTCC
This sequence comes from Calonectria pseudoreteaudii, assembly GCA_001879505.1. Classification (NCBI taxonomy): domain Eukaryota; kingdom Fungi; phylum Ascomycota; class Sordariomycetes; order Hypocreales; family Nectriaceae; genus Calonectria; species Calonectria pseudoreteaudii. The sequence continues at coordinate 567,081 of KV875245.1, read as the reverse complement.
GAGTTGTATCGTCCGTGGTGAGGTAGAATGTTCAAAAAGGTCCGAACGAGATCAAGGTTCTCGCCAGTGACATTGGAGACAAGGAAAACGGGGCAGATTCGCTGACTGACAAACTGCGTCGCCGTATTGATGCACTCCTCACGATTCTTGATAAAGGTGGGAATCTTGCGAGCCCCGGGACTCTTCATGATCTTGGTGATTTGTGTAATCGTCTCCTCGAGAATGTTTGGCGGGCAAATGTCAATCTTGGTCACAACGACCATGACGGGAACATTGAGAGCCAGAGCAATTCCTAGGTGTTCCTTACTCATTCCAATGAGGCCATTGTTGGCTGCGACCATGAGCAGGCAGTAGTTGGGGCTACTAGAAAGCAAGCCAAAGACTGTTGTGCGGAGGTACTTTTCGTGACCAGCCAAATCGGTGAATGTAATAACCTTGGCGCTTCGTTTACCAACATCTTCCCATGAGAGTTTCCCTGCAGTTGATGGTAAGCGAAGTCTCAGACCACATATATGAGATGCTTACTTCCAGGGGTTTCCGAGTGGATGACATTTCCCTTGGTGTCGAAACCCATAATCTCCATGCCAACGGAGCTGGTTCTCCCTGTTTCGATTTCGTGCTTGTGACGGAACAAGTTGACTCGAGCCCTGCCTCGGCCATCGTCAAGGTCGCCCTTGACTAAAACACCAAGCATAGAACTCTTGCCAGCATCGACTAAACTATGTCAACAACGGTTCGACAGGCCAACTTGACACGTTCTTACCATTTCCCACCACTGCTATACGAGTTTCAATGACATCCTCAACTTTAGCAGGGTTTTGACGTATCAGAACCTTGCCGCTGCAACTCTTGTCCTTGGAAGGCTTCTCTGCCGTGCTGGTCGCCTCCTTATCGCCACCCACATTCTTGGTCAACAATAAGTCACAGTCAGCGCGGATCTGCTTGCCCGCGGTTTCGAGCCGATCATATGCACGTTTCCACTCTTCCAAGGTCAGTTGCATTGAATCCCCATTATTTTCGTAACCAATCTCGAAGACGGTCTCGCCGTGGCCCTCTTCTAGGCGGTCGGCGATGATGTCCTCAAGCTGTTTCAGAGTCGTCTCGTCAGATCCCAAGAGCAATTCCCTGATTGCGACCCTGGGAGCAGAGTCGGCGAGGTCAAGATTGTCAAAGAGCTCATCAAGTTCGGCATGGTGCTGGTCGTTGGTGCTGGTTGCATTTGCGATCGCGGCGGGGTCGTCGCTGGGGGCGGTTCGAGAGGTTGGGTAACGGAGGTTTTGTTGCTGCTCTACATATTCGGCAAAGTCGCTCAGCGCCTACGAATACGGTCAGTTTGAGTGCGGCACTCGATAGTTGATTCCGCTTGCCGATTCGCCCTTGCGCTTCTCGTGCGCTAACGCCTTTGTCGGGAGGCCAGACATCGTTGTGGTATTGCCAGCAGTGATGGTGAGGTCATGCGGGTCCGCGCCTCAACGGATGATCACAACGGTATTCGGTCAATCATTGGAGTGTACGAGGAAGAAGTCAAAAAGCAAAGTCGCCCTGCAGATAGGACTATTAGAGATATAAATACACGGTAATGGGTGCCTGAGAATAGCTGCGCCTCGGGGGTTGCTGTTGTTTGCTCTCGCCGGGTGACTGAGACAAGAGTCATAGATGGAAATGGGTACGGTCCCTGGCTGTAGGGGACCTCCATGCGGGGAGTTACTCACCCGTTGGTTATCGATAAGAGCTCCGGCCCACTTTCCCATTAACCATGATGCATAGCTAAACGTTGGTTTGCTGCAAGAATCTTCACACCGGATACAAGAATATCTCTGCCCAAGGTCAAGCCACAGTGCCAATAGACAACAGTGGCGGCAGATGCAGGCCAATGAGCTGGGGGCTACACAGCTGGCTCACGTCACTCAGTCGTCAACAACCTACCCCGGCTTTTTTTTGACCAAGCAATTTGGAGTCTTGACATGTTTCAAACATTGGGGTTGCTCTCAAGAGCGGGACAGCTTGCCATGTCATCCAAATAACCAGACCATCAACTTTTCGATTCTGTGGTACAACCACCCTCGCATCAAGCTATCTGCTGGACAGGTAGGAGTCATATTTTCCTGCGCTATTGCTGTTGCTTTATTTTTCTATCATTTCCTATCTTATCAAGGATCCATGAAACGCCAACGGGTTCACGTGTTCCCATCAATTCACCGACCAACACTAGTTTCACTCCGTCACGCATATATTCGACATAAGCAGAACATGGGCACTCATGCTCCGAGCTAGATTTTGGGTCAACCTCATGAAACGCGGCTACTGACTTTTTGTCAAGACATGTGCCGACAACGCCCCATAAATTAACCATGACCAAGCGTTCTTAATCGCAAGGTGTCTTCATTGGGAACCTGTATGTTTGATGTCGTGGTTTCATTCTTCCGGTGTTCTAAAAGGGAACCTGGGGAGAGATGAGAACAACACTATCGCCTGGGTGAGAGTTAGTGAACTGAGCTAAAACGAGCACGGCGCCTCACTCACCTCTCACAAAGAGCATCTCGGATTTCCTGCTAATGGTCTAGATTGAAAAGTCAGAATCTCATTTTATGACTCAGATTCAGCCATGCAAGCTCACCTTGATCTCCTCGTCCTCATCATCCTCATCCACAGTGTAGATGGTTTCCTCCACCTCTCCCAAAACCAAGTTGCAGTGGCTGTCGTAAGCCTGCCAAAGTATCAGAATCAGTCGCTCTGCGAGTTTGATAATTTTTCAGAACAACTCACGTGAAGCTTTCCTTTGAGCTCACGGTCTCCTCGCAGCTTGACAAAGACGACTTCGTTCAGCAGGAGCCTCACGAGATCGAGAGGCTCCGAGACATGGTTTGACTCCTCGCCAGCGTCGGCCATGATGATGGATCCAAGTAACGATTCGTCTCTGATGGTTGTATGAATTCCCTGAAGGTAGAGCCTTCGCAGGGGGGTGAGGGTCAGGGGGGTGGCAGCTTGAGGTTGTCGACAGGGCTATTCGTGGAATCAGTGCAAAAGGCGATGCGGGCTGTGTGTGTGGAAAATCCTCGGGTGCGGAGCTCTTTGTGCATTTACCGAGGGTATGACCGAATATCTCACTAACCGGGATCAGGATATCCCTGTACCCGTCACGTTTCCAACTGTCATACTGTGTGGCAGACGGAAGTGGCCGGTACTTGGGGTTACACGGCAGAAAGCAATCAAATCCCGTTACATTTCTCCAACCGAGGTCCTTTATGTTGCAGGTTCCATCTCCTCACTCCTTTTTCAAATCATCCATCGCTCATGAGGGCTGCCTTGTGCCATGTCTACACGGCAATTCCTCTGGCTAGCGCCCCGTCTCACTTGTCTTCCAGCTTCTCCACCCGCCATAGCACCCAATGCCGCGCTACGGCACCAGCGACGACCGATCCACGACCCACCGATAAGGCCACGACCCGCTGTGGGTCAACGACGATGGTCTTTCCACGCTACGCACGATCCAACGACGAACTTCTTGTCTGAGCCATTGCACTCTGCGTCTGAGTTTGGCTTTGTCTCGAGGTTCCCGGATTCAACGCTATTCGAAAATGGCGCTGGGTCTGCTCACAAGTCAACGCCCCTCGAGCGACTCCTCCGAGCTCTCCAATACCGCGATGTGCCACGAATCGTCCCCTTGTTTATAGAATGGGCCAATTTGCTCATTGACACAGATAAAGATGTTGCGAAAGCAGCCATAGAAGAGCTGTGTGATCTCCCAGCCGATACCTTCTCAGAGATTCTACGCTGGATTGACCCCATTACAAACCCTGCCAATGACGTTGTGCACGGCTTGAACATTACTGTCGGCCAAAAACAGCAAATTGAGTCGTCAAACTATGCAGATAACTTTGGCGTGCGGGTCCAACACATGGCAGTTCTCAAGGCCATCGATATCGTCATGGATGCCCGCCGTATCTCTGGGATCCGGATGAATCCGCTGGACTATCAAGTCGGCATTCGGTGCGCAGGGGCCGCTTCCAATTCAATGGGTGCTGTGGCTTTTTGGGGTGATATGTCCAAAGACCGAATGTTCAAGGCACGTCACACGGGCATCTGGACTGAATTCACTAAGGCCCTCTACCATACCGAGCCCCTCTACTACCAATTTGATCGCGCGCGTGTTGTGGTCCTGGCTCGTTCAATGTACCCCAACAGAAAGCGGTGGAAAACTTACTCGAAAGATGGACTTTATCACATGGAACGCTTGCGATTGAGCACCAACTCCATGCTCCGGCAGCCTTTTAATCGCAGCCGAATTCACATGGAGAGAGACTTGCGTATGTGGATACGCCACAAACGCACAGCCCGGGTACACTGGAACCGTTCCAAATATCATGGCAGACTCATAGACGAAGCTTTTCTAAGAGCCACAATGATATCGTATTCAAGATCCAGCATCTTGAGAAGAATCAAGGGCGATGTGCTCAAGCGAGGTTTTTATCTAAAGTGGAAAGAAGACAGAGAGACAGGTGATTTCTCTACTTCTAGGGGCAAAGAATTTCGCGTAGGAAATCCCCGAGCGCCCACAGAACGGCTCCTGGATGCTGTTGTTGAAACCCTTGGGTCTATGACGCGCATTCGGCCAGCTCTCCACATTCTCGTCTACTCATCTCACAGGTGGGACATACCCATTCCTCACAGGCTATGGTCCAATTTACTCGCCTGGACCTACGTGGCGGCATCCAAAACCGTCCAACGGATGCGCCGGTTGACAGGAGCCGAGCCCGTGAATATGACCTATGCCAAAACTGTGGTTCAAATATGGAGAATCATGACCTCGGAACCATTTAACATTCAGCCGAGCTTTGAAGACTACAACCTATATATCAAAGCCCTCATCATAACACGCTCATACCGTGCTGCCATTGATATTATTCGCAACGAAATGGTGCCGTATTATCGCCGCATTGAGGAAGAGCACTGCAACGTAGTAGAAAACGATCTTCTTCAGGAAACAACCGAACTAAGCTACCAGCGTAAACAGATAGAGGCGCGCAGGGAGTATGTGTGGTATCACATTTCCCACTGGTTTGTTGACATTCTCAAAACCGCATCCAAGGGTAGATGGCAGCGCGAGGGAAATTTCATGAGGGCTGTCATTCCCGACCTGATTGCCGAGTTTGGTGAATTTTTTCTCAAAAGATTTACATACAGATCATCTCAGGCCTACGTCACTATAAATCGCTCCCACATTCTGATGCATTCTCGCTTTTCCTTGGAGAAGCGTGTCACGATGCCCGCGGCTTGGGGGGGCATGATGGTTGTCAGCCGGCAGAAGAAGGGGCATCTTCCTCATTTGGACGATCAAGAGTTCGTCTGGCCGCAGCATCGGCGTTTTATTGTCAAGCAATCGACCGGCAAGCCTCGAGAGAGACGCAGAGTAATGGGTGTTGCTCCCTACCCAGGGAGTCCACGTGCACGGCAATGGTATAAAACTTTGGTGCGAGAGCTGTGTACTTAGCATCCTTGACTCTGTATTATATCACTCTAAACGCAGCCCAAATTTTAAAAAGTGATTTTTAATATGTGCGCCATAGTGAAGAGAAAAAAAAGTCAAATCCATTTAATAACGGCCGGGTATCTATCCATTCCATTTGTATACCATACACACACCCCAATAACCCCCAATCTTGCAGGCTGTAATCCGTAACCGTTGATATCATAAACTCGTAATAATCATACATAGAAGATCCTACACCAAACATGTACAACAAAATTTTCTGAACAATTGTCCTGTGATCCGAAGGCGGGGGAGGGGCACAACTTTCTGTATCCGTGTTGCGAAAAATCACAAGCCAAGTCGCACAAAGCAGACAAAGAAGAAGAAAAGATGATACAAAGAAAAGTGTCTGTAAAAGATGAAATGGTCACAAAAAAAAGAAATTAGTGGCGTATGATGAGCCAGTCATCAATTCGACCGCCATGGTGGTGGACTGGTTTCAGACAGCAGCGGCGGCTTCAGCCAGGACACCCAGGAGACCAGCGGCAGCGCCCCCGATGCCGACGGCGCCGAGGGCCTCGCCCCAGCCCTTCTTTCTGGGGGCGCGGTCCCGGTCGCGGTCACGATCGCGATCGTCCCTCTTGGAGTCGCGGCGGTCGCTGCGGTGATGTCGTCGGCTACCGGCATAGTAGTCGTCGCTTCTGTCGCGGCGACGGTCTCCGTTGCTGTCCGAGTACCTCCGGTGGGAACCGCTGTCTTTCCTGTAACGGGACGAATCATCGCGGCGGCGGTGCTCGCGGTGATGGTCGCGATCGCGATCCCGATCCCGATCCCGCTCCCGCTCTCGGTAGCTGCTGGCCCGGGGGTCGACCTCGTACGGCTCCGGTCCGAAGTGGACATGGTTCTCGTTCTTGTTCTTGAGGATGGGCTTGGGCATGACCGTGCTGGACGGGGACGTCTTGTTCTGCGCCGGCGGCTCGATGATGATTGGGTAGCTCTTCCTTCCCTTGCCGCTGTCATCGTCAGAGTCGCTTGAGTGGCTAGAGTCAGAAACGGCATTCTCGTCATCATCGTCCCGGCTGCTCTTGGAGTCATCTCGGTCTCGCACGCGGCGGCGGTAGCGACGAACAACGGGGCGCCGGGCAGAGCGAGCGGCCCGGGCCTCGGCACTCTGACGGGCGAACTCGGTGATTTGTTCTCGGGAGAGACGGCCTAAGACGGCGACGTACTCGGGTCGGGCTTCATACCGCACGCCTGCGCGCTCAAGAACTTCGGGGCTGACGAGAGCGCGTCTAATCTTGGTCCATTGAGCATCAGAAGGGATGTCTTGGCCGTATCGGTCGGGGCCCAGGCGAGAATAGCTCCGCGGGCTAGACCCGTAGGCCCCGTTCCCGTAGGCTGGCATGGGCGGCATGGACCGAGGTGACGACCCAAGGCGATGAGAATTTGGAGATGACGAGAGCTCGGGGCCTGTGTGGCTGGACGAATATCTATGGCCTCGGCCTGAAGGCGAAACACCGTACGAGTGGTGATTCGGCGGGTGCAGGCTCAGGCCCGCCATGTCATTGCCGAGACTATCTAGAGCCATGAGATCCTTAGTGGAGATAACGGCCATGGAATCACCTGAATCACTGGCAGTCTCCTGAGGCGAGGAGGAGAGAACTTGCTTGGCCTGATGGGTATCTACGTTGCGCCCGTCCCTGATGCCGACAAAGTACTTGTCTTCTGTGTAGGCCGGCAGTTCCTGGGGAGAGGTGGGCTGGGACTGGGCCTCGCGCTCGAGAAGGCCACGAACTGTGGGGCAGCTGCCGCCAGACAGGTTGCTGACGGATTCAAGCTCACGAATGTAAGCCCGGAGAATGTCCTAGTGAGAATCAGCGCACTTGTTCGTTATACGAGGATCACAAGCAGTGAAGAGGGTTGTGAAATTTACCTTGTGCTTACGAAGGACCTGGGGATCAAAGCCCTCCTTTTCAAGCTCGCTCCGAAACTCGAGCCAAAGGCCATCCTCGTCGTTGGTAAAATCGTTGCAGTCCCGTTTGCTAAACAGCTTCTTAGCAATTTGGTCAACCTTGTCCTTGATATCTTCGAGACCTGGTCGGCGCTCGTCGAAGACTGGCTGTGGTTCGCTGGCAGGGTTGTGCAGCTGGAGTGTGTCGAGGAACATGTCGACGTTGGTCTTGTCCGTCATGATGCGCGAGTGGATAACGGCCAGGCGGTCATCGCGGACTCTCTCATCGCCAGAGGGTCGGCCTTCCCCAAACTTGTCGAGGGTAGATTCGAGCCGAGCCAGGGTGAAGTCGCAGTCCTCAATCATTGGCTGGAGCTGACGTGAGTAGACAGGTGACGACTGTTGTGAGCGGCTGTTTAGTAAGGAATCGGGGTCAGCCGCCTCAACACGAAGGTGGCGAAGTGCAAGATGCAGCTGGCGCACGGCGGAGGCTACATCCTCAAAAGCGAAGCCGGATTGTTTAGCACGAAGGTAGAGGGTGCGAGCAAAGGCATCGACAGCATCGATGCGCTCAACGGTAGAGCCACCACTCATTGTTGGATGGTGGCCTTCCTTGGGCTGGGGGTTTGACGTGTGTCAGTGTTTTTTCGTATCCTAATATTGGGCTCACTGCAGTGAGTTCGCGTGGGCGCTGGTGTTGATGTTGGTGTGGTGTGGTGTTGCTGGTTGGTTCCGCTGCTGCTGTTAGTGGTGGTTGCGATATGCCGAAAGTGCAAGCCGCAGGTGTAAGTCGGCGGGCAGCAAGCAGATAGATATGATAGAGGTGGCTGCTCTCGAGTCTGCACAACAGAACCCGGGACCAGACAATATCGGAGAGGAGTAATCACAAGATAAGGACAGATGCAGAGAAGAAGGAGAGAAAGACAGATCCCGTGGACTGGGGGCCAGACGGGCTTTGTATGAATAAATGGCCCAGAGATGCTGAGCGCGTGGTCCTGCCAGTTCGTCCGGAGCGGGTAGCGTCAGTGGGTTGCGAGCGTTAGCTTTAGCGTTAGCGCACCGAGGGGCAGCTCAAGGGACCCGGGGGTGGTGGGGGGTGGGTGTGACCAAACCGCCCGTCCAATGCGATGCTACCTACATGCAGCGCGCAGCAAACACCAACAAATAATCGGCGCCCGACCGGCCACATTTTCTCACAGCCTATGTACGCAGTACTACGGCGCCCCGTAATGCGTCCGTATCTCGCAGCGAGCTAACGTATAGCCCTCAGCCGTACCCGGTACCCCGTTCGTGCCATACCCAATGCTTCCCTTGCCACGCCTATCCTCCAGTCTCCCAGTCACCACAGTCGCAGTGCGTGCAACCAGCACAAAAGAAAGAAGAAAAAGGAGTGCACAGCAGAGCTGTTGTACCACTACTACTACCCCCGTGCTAGCAGTGACGTAGCTGCGAACAGCCTGCCCCGCCTTGCAGCATCATAGCCATGCAAACGCAGGGCTGACCAACCACCATCATGACTATGTACTCTTTAGCACACCCACCAACCAACAAACACATACATACACACACGCCCAACCCTGTTCTTTATTTTCCTTGTCTTCTTTCGTGTATGCGACCCAGCATTCCCGCGGTAGACCAGGGAAAGAAAAAGCAAACAGGGGGGAAAAGGAGGGCTGCCCCTCGACCCTGAATCTGTCCGCCACCCCATTCAACCCCAGAAAGCCAATCCAGACATCATCGCTCCAGGCCACCACGACGCTCTGTAACTCGGTGTTTGATAGTCACAGCCGTGTATCTCCCAAAGCGTCAATCCTGGCTGTTGATCCGCGGTCCGTCTCCCCCCTATTCCTCGTCTCGTTGTGCGTCACATCCCCCTTCCCCTCCTCCCAGGTACTTTTCTTAGAAGCACATGCGTCTTGATTTCATCATTTTCAAGTTTGGGGTCCACAAATGCTTGTCATATCACATCATACATGTTTATCGCTGTTCAGTATACAATTCCCGCCGTTGCAACAACGCGCAGCACCTAGGCATGGCCCCCTTCCCCTCCCCTTCCCAGATCATGCAGAACCAGATTCTTTTTTTTTGTGGTGCTTGCCAGGGCTAGAGTTGGACTGGCCGGACTTGGCTGCAGCATACGATGCGGAAGAGGCAAATCCCCAACAAGAAAGCGACTAAAAAAAAAAAGAAACTCCACTCTATCGTCCGGGCTCTTTCCCCCAATTACGTAGCAATTCCATCGGCGTAATCCGGCCATGCTAGATACGAGCGGCCCCATTTGTCACCACCTTCTAGAAGTTTGCTCCGTCGGGGTCACCCGCGAGGCTGAGTGTGGGCCCGGCGTCCCTCTCCCACATGGTGCAGTCATGGCGCAGTGGACTTGTCCTCGTGAGAGCCCCCGTCGGAACCAACTAGCCAGGAATGCAGCCCAGTTGATTGGCCTTGGAGGTTCTTTTTTGCTTGCAGCTGTTCCCGGTATGCGGGATACGCTAGCTCGCACCACCGGTCCAAGATGTTTTCCCCACACAGCAGTTTGCCTTCTCCATCATGGACTGAGGCTGTGCAAAAAACAGAATAATGGAGATGGGAGCAGAGAGCCCGTGAGACGGCGGCCATGGTTGTTGATGACGAGATAGCTTCGCCAAATAACACCCTGCGCCCGGCTGCAAAGCCCGGAAGCCAAAGGTCCAGCCTAGCCCAAGCCAAGACCAGGCAGCAACCCCCGAGAGAGAGAGTCATTCCCGATTCAACCCTCCGACATCGTTTGCTTATTAGGCCCGGTGTGACAAATGCGTCGTCGCCGTCTTTGATGCCTTTGATATCTCCTCGGGAGCCATTCATTGCCCGGCTGCGTACCACACCACACCACCCCGATCCGGTAGTCGGGATCCCGAAATATGCCTTTCCAAGAGCCCTACGGGGCGGGGCACAGGCATCGCATCGTATCGTATCGCATCGCAAGGCAAAAGTGCAACCAACTGCCAGATGCTAGTGATGCTTTGCATTTGCATTCAGGCATCATGGCTTTGCCAAGACGCAGTGATGCACGACACACACGCACACATGCACACAAAAGAAGCCGAAAAACCCAGCCTGACTCAAAGGGCACATCTGACATCTCGCCACAACGCGCCCTCTCACTGGCTGCAGGGTAGCCCTGCGCCATCAACGTAGGACTTGCAGCAAAGTGCTTCAACGCACATCAAGTTGCCGTCACCATTGCCATGCCACTTCACGTGCATCTTGAAAAAAAAAAACATGAGCTTTCTTTTTGGGCATTGACGCATCGTGTCAAGACTCACCACGTTTGACGCACATCTTTTAGGTTGCAAATTACACAGTCATTCGGTGTCACCATTCTTCACGATTGGTTGATGCAGAGGGCAAAAGTAAAATATGCGCCTTGATATGTTGTAACTCCAGAATGGGCCCATCAACTCCTCCAGTTTGCCTACTTCATGCCAGGAATGACCGCGGCAACCTATCTTTTTCTTTTCAACTCTTCGCAAGCACCCCCCGGCTTATAGGTATCCTATCTCGAAAAACACACGTCTTTTTTGGATTACGTTCCGCACCCCTCCTCCGCCGCCGCAGCGCCGTGTGTAGCCGCTCTTTGTTTGCCACCTCGGCCTCGGGTGGTTTTTTTTTCATCCAACTTGGCCCTTCAACTCATCTTCCTAGCTTCCTCAGTGACTCAATAGCCCAAAGTTTGTCCACTCTCACCCTATCCTAGCCCGGTGACCCGGCGCCAAGCCTAAACACCGTGCCGAATCCGCTGTATCCACTGGAATTTTGAGCCGCATCCCTCCGTGTACTGAGCGAGCTGTTGCAGCACTGCGCCATCAGCCCCATCCTCCGCAGTCGGCCTCTCGGATCGCCGAGCCCCCCGGGCTTCCAACTTTGTTTGCTCCGAGTAAGGCGAGCCTTAAATCGCCAGCTTTTCAAGAGAGTAAGCCTCGACCTTTTGGCTGATCAGGTGGCCCCTCTCTCGCAAGCTTCGCTGGACAACCTCGCCTCCAGATACCACCTTGGTCTTTGTCGGCAGTTGCTTCGTCTTGAGGCCGAGCGGCAAGAGTCGGGATTCTGCAGTCTCAAGCTGCATTGGGATTGGCTTGTTTGTATTCCACGCCTGTCGCGTGGCTCCGCTCTTCTGTGCTGCCATGCCGAACTGGACTGCCTCGCCAACAATGCCGTTGAGATAGACAGCCTCTTCCAAACCCTCCAGTGCGGCTGTCACCTCGAGCTTCAATGCTGTGAGGAAGTCTCCAGCCTCGGCTTTGTCTGTCGATGAGATGGCGTCGTTGAACAGCCATCCTCCAGCTCCGACGGCATCGAGGCACCGTCCTAGGAGATCCGCAATGAGTGTAACGACTCCGTCAGGGGGTGGGTCGTTGCCCTCGGCGTCGAAGCTGGTGGGGTCAATGTACAACGATGTCCATGCGCCTCGGACTAGCTCCACGCGGAGTGTGTAAATGAGAGAAAGAATTTCTTCCGTCTTGAACGTAGCTCGAAGGGCCTTGACAGTAGTAATGGCGGGCAAGCGCCAGAGCTTTGTAAATGCTAATGTCAGACCGCGTGAGCGGCTGCTGCTATCATCACCCAGGTAGTACTCGGTAATGGCAATGTCTCGCTCCAGATCGTCCAAATCCATCTCGTAGTTTTCGGCACCTTCAGGCTCGTTCTTCAAAAGCTTGGTGGCCGCCTTCTTGGGACCAGCAATCAAATCCAAGTTAAGCATGAGTGTTCGGATTGCCAAAAGAAGCTCTACTTCGCCAAGCTGCGTTGCCTGCAGGTAGTTGAGCAGAAGTGTCATCGAGGGGTCAGCATCAGTCAGGGAAGTGAGTAGATCCTGAGCCAAGTTCTTATTGTTCAGTGCTTCAGCATCAAACTCCTCTCGGAATGCCGACTTGACGTTTGACAATGTCAAGTGGCCTGCCACAACAAGGTAAGAGGTTACGTTGCTGTCGGGCAGGATCAGCTGCAGCATTGGCCGTGGTTCCTCACCCTCAGTCATGGAAATGGTAAAGACTCGGCTGATAGCATAAGATACCCAGCGACGATCAACAGCCGCATATGAAGAAGGGCCTGGAAGCCACTGCCACTCTGGTAGGTCCTGAGATACTGTTTCTGGCTTGGCATCCGCTCCCTCTCCCTCGGCAGGGGTGCGAACAGCCATGCGGAATCGCTTGCGCAGCAAGGATTCCCACTGGGCCAGATCACCAGTACCAAGATATCCATCTGCTGACTCCAACTCTGCGCGGAGCTTCGTCATGTACTCTTCGGTCATCGTGCCTGGAACCTGTCGTGAAAACTCATCGGCAATCTTCTCCGACTTGGACTTCTTGGTAGGAAGCTCGACAGCTGTTCCTCGTCCGATAGAATCAATCAGGAGTCCCTGCTTGCGTCGCTTGCCGTGGTTTTTGGGTGGTTCAACTTGGATTGAGACAAGAACGTTATCAATCAAAGCCACAACAATGTCTTGGCTGCGTAGATAGCTAATCAACTGGCAGTACTTGGGCTTTTGGCACTCGGCGGGAAGCTCAGACAGATCCAAGGAGGTATTCGCATGAATAGAGCGGTATTGGTGGTTGTACAGGCCAATCGTATCGAGGGAGCACGCCAGGACGAATGGTCGAGAGAGGCGTGAGAAGGAGACGGCCTTGTCCATCTGAACAACAGACTTGAGCTTGGGGACTGCCGTGGTGAGATCGTAAACGCTCAGCGACCCTTGCTGGAGCTGCAAGAGCAAACCAGCTTGGACGTCGATCTGGTAGCTTGGTGTATTGTCGCCAGAGGGAGCAGGAATGGGAACAATCTCCAAAGGAGAGAGCTTCTGAATTTCCGATGTTGTAGACGAATTTCCCAAAGCCGCCGCAAGAACAACGGCGTGGCGGCTCTCCTGATCCTGGCTGACGGATTTCGACACGAGGACGAGGAGTTCTGGCTCGGCGTTTGGTGTCTTGGGAAGAGCGCTAAAAACTTCCGGTCGCTGCTTGAAGATGCCTTCGCTAAACTCGGCCATTGTTGCACAAGTCACATATTCCACCTCGAACTCGTCAATTGGGTTTGCGACACTGTCCTGAACGGTAGATTTTGAAGATGAAGTCCACTGGATGGCGAGAGTCTCACCAGAGAGCGAAATGAACTCCCCGTTCTTGCAGACAGCCAGAACATCTCCGACAGGTGAGGTCTCAGAAGCAGCCGAAGAACAGGTCATGTATCGGATGGGTGAGGTTTTGAGAATCTGCGACGAGGTGCTCGTCGAGGTGGTCTTGCCGTCGCGATGTACCACATCTTTGAACAGAGTAATCTTCTGGCCGGTAGAATCCCTAGTCGAAATGTACGTGTATCGAGACACATCAGTGCTTCCAGCACGTCGAATTCGCACCGAGTACGGGGGACAGGTGAAAGACTCTTGAGGAGGGATAGGGTACGAAGTGATTAGTCTTGAAGCCGGAATCTACAGCTGGTTAGTGAGGCACAGGGTGGCCTATTGAGTCTGAAACATACATCGTAGATGCTGGCAGTTTCACCATCCACGCCAACCGCAAGCTCTGTTCTTTTTCTCTTCTTTTGGTCGTCGCGCTGGCCGTAGACTTCCCGGGCTACGATGCGGCCTTCGGTGTGGTCAAGGGGCCGAGGAAGCGTCGCCAATACAGATGGCTTGTGGATTCTGTATTCGGAAGCCATGGCGACTGCTGGATCGAAGCGGCGGGGCAATATGTACAGTGGCGAGACACACAATGCTTGGTCAAGATCAGCCCGTCGCCTGGGCTTGTCGAGATGGACGGCTGTGAAGCTTCACAAAAAAAAAATATCTGGACGGGCCGACACAAAAATCCGGTAGTGGGGCCTCTACACTGCTCCGGCTTAGTGGGGTTGGCCATGCACGAGCCATCCGGCTTCCCTGGCGCTGAGAAGGGACGGGACGCAGGGGTACGTACCTCAGCGCCTCTCTTTCTTCGCGGCGCGTGCTTGAACGCGTTCGCCGGTTAGCACTTTAACGCGACCTTCGGCCACGGGCCTGGTCCACACCCGAGTCTTGCTCAGTCAACCACTGGAAAGCAAAATCGAGTGGTTCGGACTGATCCAACCTCTTGTCGACTTGGGCTGGCAACAAAACATTTTTAGTCCTCTTTTCCTTATTGCCCCAGAATTATTTCTTCAGAGCAATGCTTGCCTGGCATTGACTTTGACGTTGGTTCACCCCCTCGACTGCCACGCCCTCGCAATCCCCTTGTTGACTCGACTCCTGTTTCTCAGCTGTTTGCGATTCGATGGGGCCGGTCGAAGTGGCATCAATGATCCAAGAGGCTGTTGGAGAATCACCAGGGAAAAGGGTCCATCCCTTCTTCACTAAGGCACCTCCGACCATAGCTCCTACTGAGGAGACTCAGGCCAGTCCCTCAGACGTCGATTTCAACTCGAACACCACGCAGAGGAAGCGACGAAAAACCGATCCTCCGATACCTGAAAGTTGTGTTGGGTTCAAGAAACCTCGCCAGGACCAAGGCAACGAAACCCCTTCAGGCCTCGTAACTCTCGAGGGCGCGAACCACGATTCAGAATCTAAGAACGACCTCGCGGCGGAGGCCGCTGCCCGCGACTTTCCCACACCACCGCTCAGCGACATCTCCATTCGACCTGCGGGTCAACCCCACGAATCTGTGTCAACCCCCGATGCGCAGCCTAAGCCTGAACCTACCGCTTCCCTGACCCCCCCGAAGTCGAAAAAAGTCTTGAAATGGAACCCCAAGACGGGAACCCTCGGCTCCCCTCCCAAACCGAAGAAGACTACACCATCCCGGATAGTATGCATCAAGTATGGCCAAGACGATGCTTCTCGAAAGGATATAGGTGATAAGATTTCTCAGATCTTGGAAGGAAAGGTACTGTTTCCCCCTACTCCCCCAAAGTCACGGACGTCGCGTGGCTCCAAGAAACAAAAGGATGCCCCCAGCCAGGCAACCGGGTCAAAAGATACCCATCCTTTTTTTTCGGGCAAAGCCAAGAAAGGACGACCATCAACTGGGGGAGTCTCTAAAGAGAAATCCTCACCCCCTTCCAAAAACTCAATATTCATGTCGACCCCCGTGTCTCCAATGAAATCTCGGAATCCCTTCAACGTTGGGAAGGCGCCAAAGTTTGGCTTCAAGCCTAACGGCACCACGAAAATTCCAGGCGCAGCGCATCCGCTCTGGCCACCTAAAGACATGTTCCATATCCGCGGTCTGGGACCCTCGTTCAGCTGCACGGCCGGTTCAAGCACCCGTAACAAGGCACCCAAAAAGTCCAAGGGTTCTGTTGTCACGATCACACCCTCCGAGTCGATTTTGGGATGTCACTGCAAATCCCTGGACCTGGACAAAACCAGAGCGACGATACCAAAGAACAACGACAATTTTGAGCCAGCACCGAAAGAGCTGCGAATTCCCAAGAGACACTTTGAGAGTGGTCGTAAACTCCAGAAGAGAGTACGGGCTGAGCTCCGAACATTAAAAGCATCTGCGACACACCTTGAACAGTGTCAAGATGAGTTGGATAACACAACGCAAAGGACACACCCCGCCATTTCTCGATTGTACGACTCACTGGAAACCACACTCTCAGCGTACGACAGATCAACATGCGAGAATCAGACTTGGGCACACAAGTACGCTCCCACGTCCGCTGCACATGTTCTTCAAGCTGGAAAAGAAGCGATCCTGCTCAGAGAGTGGCTGCAGACTCTTAGAGTGCAGTCTGTTGACACTGGAACAAACGATGCTGGAAGCAAATCAAAATCCAAAGATTCTGCTCCGAGGAAGAAGAGAAAGAAGGACAAGCTGGACGGGTTCATCATTGACAGCGATGAGGAGGCTGGCTTCCTGGAAGAGATATCCGATGATGAAAATGACTGGGCGCCTGCTGGCGCTGGGCTTTTGAAGAAAACAGTCGTTCGCGGTGGATACAGTGCAGGAAAGGGTGCCAAGGAGGAAAAACGGTTAACAAACGCTGTTGTCGTCAGTGGACCGCATGGAAGCGGCAAAACTGCTGCTGTCTACGCGGTAGCCAAGGAGCTCGATTTCGAAATTTTCGAAATCAATTCCAGCAGTAGGCGAAGCGGCAAGGACATTCTGGAAAAAGTGGGCGATATGACGCGCAACCATTTAGTCCAGCAACATCGAGCCGATGCCACTGCTGAAGGAGAGGGCGAGGACCAATCTTCGAAGGATGTCGCCTCGGGCAAACAAGGCATGATGACTAGTTTCTTCAAACCTAAACCCGGCGCTGCCCCGAAAAAGCCATCGAAACCAGCCGAGGAAAAACAGATCGAGTCGAACAAACAAGCCAGCCAGAAGAATCAGAAACAATCCCTGATTTTGATTGAAGAGGTGGATATTTTGTATGAGGAGGACAAGCAGTTCTGGGCTACTTTGATGACCATGATGGCGCAGTCAAAGCGACCTTTCATCATGACATGCAATGAGGAGAGTCTAGTCCCATTGGATAGCTTGAATCTGCACGCGATCTTCCGGTTCTCAACTCCACCGGCAAGTTTTGCTGTGGACCTGTGCATTCTCGCAGCTGCCAATGAAGGTCATATTCTGCGACGATCTGCTGTTGAGTCCTTGTACACGTGCCGAAACAACGATCTCAGAGCAACGCTAACTGAGCTTAATTATTGGTGTCAGATTGGCGTCGGTGATCGAAGGGGAGGTTTCGACTGGTTCGTTCTTCGGTGGCCAAAGGGTAAGGACTTGGATGAGGATGGAGATGTCATCCGAGTGGCTAGCGAGGATACATACTGTGATGGAATGGGCTGGGTCAGTCGCGATTCGATTGCTACCTGCTCCAACCCCCTGGAGACACAAGAAGAAGCGATGCGGCAGTCTTGGGACTTGTGGCGTTTGGACATGGGGGATTGGTGCGATTCGACAGACTTGCAATCATGGGCCAGCAACACATGTGGTGCGGTCGGAGATTCGAAACAAAGGTTTGCATCTCTCGCCGCATATGACGACTACTGCGACGCGATGAGTACCGCCGACCTTTTGGCCAGTGGGGCATTCGGAACTGGACTCCAAGAGGTGCTCGACACAACGCTCCCCGAGATGACACCAAAGAGCAGGGAAGATTACATTCTAGGAAGACGTCTCGTGGAGGCGGATCCAATCGCATCACCGTGCAAGCCCCACGCTTCATTCTCCATGTCGCTCAGAGCACTCGCCAAACATGAACTTGATAGGACCACGTCGACGCTTGTTCAAACTGGACCCAGTTCTGTGCTCAAACCAGTGGATGAGGAGCGAGCGGTTTCCATGCTGGATGCATTCTTCAATCATGCTCCAAACCAGATGACGCGAATGGATATTGCGTTTGCTTTTGACCCCATCGCCATATCGGAAAGGGCCGCACTCACCCACCTCGACCCATCGGTATTTGATCGCACCCTCAAACTTATCGTGTTGGATGTTGCGCCGTGGGTGAGGGGCATTGTGGAGTTTGACCAGCGACTTATGACGGAGCGAGTCAAACTAAGCAATCTCCTCAGCGAGGGCGGTAAAAGAAAGAGGATGCGAACCACAAGGAGCGCCTACTCGGCCATGGAAGGCGGAGAGAGAAGAGCCACACGGCGGGAGAGATATTTTGGGGATGCTCTGAACACGGAGCTGGTGCGACGGACAGCGGGGGCGGAGTGGAATGAAGCGGTGCTGGCGGTCCTGCCAGCACAGGAAGCAGCGGAAACCATTTCCAGCAGCCCTCCCGCATCAGAGGAAGAAGTAAACGAAGCATCATGAATGGATACTCAAAGAACCTGTTATTCACATTAGACTTGCGCTTATCACACTTTTTTTTTTTTAACGAAGCATTTTGGTTGGGTTTGGATAAGTCTGCATCGACTTTCTGGAGTTTTGGGTTTCAAGACAAAGTGATGTAGCATAGAAACAGGTCTAATTTCGTTTGCAAATGTAATGTAAACTATTAACAGGTGCATATTCTCATCGTCATCGTATTCTCATTTATGCCTGCGCCGATTGAATGCGAGTAAACCAAGATGCTGGCTCAGCCCAAAGCAATATTAGTGAACCAAGTTCACAACTCCAAATCAAACCAAAAACAAGGGAAAACAACAAAAAAAAAAAGGAAGAATCATTCTGTTGATTTATAAAAGAAAAAAAAAATGTCACAGCTCTTTCTGTCTCTCTTTCTCTCTCTACTGTCTTATCTCGTCGCCAATTTTTAAGTTTCTATATCATGTATCAAATTGTCGCCGCTCCGTCCCGGTCATCGGGCTGAAGGGATGGGTGCCGGGGTCGAGGCTCTCGCACGGGCCGGGGCGTAGTAGTTCTCGTCGGGGTACGGCGTCTCGGGGTAGGGCAGCACCGTGGACCGGGGTCTCTCCTCGCGGAACGTGGGTCGGCCACGCCGGGGCTCGCCCCGCTCCAGGTTCTCAAAGGCTCTCGGGTCCAGCGACTTTCTCCGGGCTTCACCGCGGGAGTAGGGACCCGGCTCCTCGGTGTGAACGGCGTCACGGCCGTGCGTGTTGTTGCTCCGGGTGTGGTCAGGGGTGCGCTCGGCAGGGTTGTCGGAGGTCGAGCGGCGGCGATGGTGGTGGTGCTCGTGGTGGCGGTCACCAGACGATGAGTGAGAGTGAGAGTGGTGGTGGTGATGGTGGTGCTTGGAGGATCGTGGGGTGGAGCGCTCCCACTCATCCTCGCCACCGTAGGGGACGCCCTTGGGCCACACCTTCCGGGCTAGGACTGTAGCTAGGCCGATGCCGGCAATGAAGCCGGCAGACTTCTTGATGAGGCCGTGGTGCTTCTGGTACTTTTGGTGTTTTGTGTATTCTGGGTGCTTTGTATATTCCGAGTGTCTTGTATATTCTGGGCGTTTTTGGTATTCTGTGTGCTTATCGTACTCTGTATGTCTCTGGTGCTCTGTATGCCTGGGGTATTCTGGGTATTTTTGGTACTCTGTGTGCTTCTGATACTCTGGGTATCGTTGATCTGTTTGGTGGTGGTGGTGACGGTAGCGCCGGCGGCTGGGGGACCGAGTTTGGGACCGGGAGCTGGACCTCGAGCTCGGGCGTGAATAAGAGTCGTGGGTAGAACTGCGCCGCGTTACCGGACGGCCTCTGGACGACATCCTGTCTCTTCTGATGGGTGATGGGGATCTTGTGTGGACGCTGCCCGGGCTTGGCCGCGAGTATGAGCGAGAGCGAGAACGAGACTGTTCCATCTTGGGCGGCGGCGGCAAATCAAAAGAGACGCTCTTGGGACTTGTTTCCTGGTCCTGGGGAGTCTTTTCGACCTGCTTCTTCGTGTCGAGAGTTGTGGCGGCAGCGATCTTAGCTGCAACAGGTGTTGGCTCTGTTGCACTTCGCTTAATGCCTAGGTTGCTGAGGGTAGTCATTGGAGAGGAGGGTATAAGTCGTCAATTGGCTGAAGATGTTTTTTCTTTCTTGGTTTGGAAACAACCACAACAATAGCAACCAAAAAAAAACCCCGACAAATAATGGGAAGCGAGGCTTCTCTAAATAGGAATGTGATCGGCAGCGGACCGGCGCACGATAAGACTGGAGCAGCTAAACAAAAATTGTCGGGATTCGGCGTCGACGGCGATGCTGCGACTCTGCGATTCAGCAATCCCCGATTGTCGGTCGCTGAACAAATCACACGCCAGAGTTGACAGGGCTCCCGATTGGGCTTGTCTCGTGTGCAGGAGGGTGCGGGGATACCCTGGTGCGTGGCGCAATGACGTACAGACAAGGCCAAGCTGAGAGGATGTCGCAAGGGAACCGGACACGCCGCTAAGAGGGAGACGACGATGAAACGGTTTCTTTTTTGGACGTGTGTGTATATGTGTGTGCAATGATGTTGGAAAATGGTGGAAGCAAAGAGACCAAAGGTCGTGGTTTGAAAAGAAGAAGTAAAATTGATTAGTGAAAGAAGAGTGCTCTTAAAAGAAAGCCCAACGTCCTTGCATTGCGTGCTTTGTGTGAGAAACCAGGCCGCATCATCCGCAGCACCTAGCGCGGTGTCAGGCCGCTTCTTAAACCAGAGCTGCCCACATGTGACTAATAACACTGCTGAAGAAGTAAAAAAAAAAAAAAAAACTGGAAGGATTAATCAGCCCCTCAACAACAAACTAAGAACTAGTTACGTCTCCTCTTTGCGCATTTCAAAGCAAGCGCCCGCGTACACGATACTTCAGACGCCATGGTTCAGCCCGTGAGCTGGTTGCATTTGGCGTCCTGCGACATGGTCCGTCTAATCAAGGAAGGGTGGTGCGGGCGCCCTTCGTGGGGCCAGTCGTCGTCGAGGTCGTCACGATGCCCGCCTTGAGTACAAGATCACCTCTGCACGTCCGCTTGGACCAGGCGCCTGCCGGGGGGGGAGGGGATGGAAACAACATCAGACTAAGGCAAGAAGAAATTTTTTTCTGTTGTTGTTGTGAAACCAGGGAAATTATGGCATCAAGCCATATCTGCTAATTCTTGACGGTTCCCCATAATTCTGGGCGTCTCGTGTATCGTGGCGGCAACTAGAATGCAAGGCGTGTAAGGATCGAAGCCATTCCCGCCTTCATCCCGTCTACGTACAGTATTGGGAGGGGGGGACGGCCCAGGCGTTTACTGGGACCCAGGGTTGACCAATGGATGGCGGTAAGCTGCCAGGATCAGGCAGGTAAATTTTGGTTTTTTGTTTTTTTTCCTCTCGTGATTGCCAAAAAGAAAGGAAACCCTCGAGTTTCTCGTGAAACGAATCAATTTAATATTGACAGGGCTGATGGTCTGACTTGGTGTTGCACGACAACGGTTCTGAGAGTGTTACTGGAGCGGCCATGCCGTGCGAATATTCCCGAGCAGCTCTCACGCGCTTCTCTTTGATACAAGGCCGTTTTCGTCATTGTCGCCGCCTTCCTCTTGTCTCCTCCTGCAGGTCATCGCGATCCAGCGCTGAAAACTTGCTGCGTCTCAAACAAGGCGATTATTATTGGACGCTGACCGGGGAAGCTTCAGCTGCCGCTCGTCATGGCTGTGACAGTTGGCAATGGCGGTCTCCAGCCTCACCTTTGTTTGGCACTTGGGCTGTGGGCCAATTGCTGCGGGCCACGGCTTGAAAGCAGGATCGTGCCGGGATTCATCTAGGAAAATCATTTACAGATTGTCAATAGTGCGAGAGATAGCTTCGCACCTGCGTGCCCGTTGTTGTCACAACTCACAACTTGGCAGAAACACCTCACACCGCAGCAACCTAGTGCAAGCCTCACCAGAAAAAGAAAAAGTTCATCACCGCCTCCCCGTCCAGTTTCTCGAAACCCTATAGAACAGAACAGATGGAGTATTCGCTCCACACGAGACCAAAAAGAAGCAAACGAGAGGGCTGCCTCCCGCACAGACAGTGTCCACCCCGCGGTGGGTCTCGTACCACTTGTCTCTCTCGCTGCATCGCTGTGAGAGACTGCAACGGCTCTGACCGCCGATTCCTCAATCCCCGCGCTCATCTCCCGCCGGGTCTTTGAGCCGCAGCATAAACGGCTTGAGCTGGGATGGCCCCTCGCCGGGCCCCTGTCTCGGGACCGCCCGTCTTGGGCCTCTTGCGTTTCCAGACATTGAAGCCCTCGCCATCCCAGGACGCCGATCCTGCCCAAGCGCAACGGTGAAGGATGAGGCCGCCGCGTCGCTCGCCACGAGAGCCGGCATAAAGGATCCCGGCGCCGGATACGTGAGAAGAAGCATCTTGATGGCTGTGGCTGGCTTGCGCTCGTGCACCACGCTCCAGAACCGGCGCACGGCGGCAGGCATGGAGGAGTCGTCGCCAGAGTCCAAAATTAGAACCAGCTGTGGGATTTCGCTAACAACCTCCACGAGAAGCCCTAACCAGTCCTCCTCGCTGGCGCAGCGTGAAAATTTTGCTTCCGTTAGCTTGCTGCCCTCGAAGCCCGTCTTGTTCTGGTCCAGGATCTGCTTGATAAAGAGCCGGAAGATGTCTGCCGTGGACAGCTTGCCCCCCGAAGACGACGGCAGTGATATACCGACATACCACGCCAGCGGCAGGCCTGCTGAGTGAGTCAGTTCAATCATGTCGAGCGCAAAGTCTTTTGACGGATCTGTTGTTATCATCGACCCCTCAAGCTGCACCAGAGCGGAACCTGGTTGGGAGATCCAGTCACGCAGCTGAGCAGAATTCCATACTTGGTCGTAGCTAGAGCCCCCTCGCGCTCGTCTGCGGTCTCGCAGTGCTTTTCCGAGGTTGAACGTCTGCTCAGGGTCAAACTCGATGGGCTGTAAGTATTTGGCCACCGCTTCTTGCTGAAATGGAATAGCTGGCAAAGCCAGGGGTTCAGGCGAGGGTGGAAGAGTGCTAATCTGCAGGCTTTGAGCTGGGGAAATAACTGTTAGGTCGTCTTTGAAAGATTCAAGGGAACTGATGATTTCTTGCCTGAGCTTGTTCGCGCCAGCTCAACTACAACCGGCAAGTTCTGCTGGTTGCCCCAGTCTTGCAGCTGCTGGATCTTGGAGCTGACTTCGGAGACTTTTGTGTTGATGTATCTCGTCTCCGCTTTGTGAGCTATATCTGCCTTCTTGTAGATTCTATCCGTCGTTTGCTTGATCTGGCGCACGACATCTTCAAACTCGAGGGCCCACGGATCCTTGATGGCGGCAAACGTTTTTCTAAAAATGCTGCCGTTTGCTTTGCGGTACCACTTGAGAGCTCTGATGCAAAAATCGATAATGTGAGAATACATGCTTGCAAGAGTCTCCTGGATCTTGGGGATGGGATAAAGAATGTTTGCCAGGAATTCAAGATCTGGGAGAGCGTTTGTGATGGAGTCAAAGGCATCTGCCACTTTTGTCGCAAGTTCCTGGTGCCTCAAGGTGGCCTTCTGGAGGTTAGCCCAGAGCTCTTTTTTTTTTATTGTCGGAATGCCTTTCTGGTTACCGTGATTAAGAAGCGCATCGTTCCCCATACCGGCGCAGCGTACTCGGGATGAGTCGAAACCAAGACATCGATAACGCTACTAAAGGAGTCGATCCTTGCTGCAGTTGCGTTCCAGCTTGAGGCCAAGGCCTTGGAGAAATGAGACTTTCCGTCCTTCGACACGGCGTACTGCTTCTCTGTGCTTTCAACGTGCGCCAAAACATCCTTCATAGACGCAGAGCCAAAGAACGGATCCAGGTCGCTTTTCCGCCGCCCCTTGTTCTGCTCCTGATGGGAGAGCATCGCCTTCTCATAGGCTAGCTTAAGAATCTCACCCGACTTGTCGCTAGATTGCAGTTAGTGTAACGTTGGGTGTCAAGGCCAGGCGCAGGCATACACATCGGACTGGCTCTCCGGCCGGAACCATGCTGTCACATCGTCTGAATGCTGGCGTCGCTGGATTTGTGTCGCCGATGTTCTGTCATATTGCACTGTAGCCATGGATGTTCGATAATTCACAAATGCGCTTGCTGGTTAAGAGTTTGTCGCGAATACGACACGGCTAGAGACGCAAAGGGTTGCCTCTGGCCACGGCCATGCAGTGAGACCCGAGTGCGGCTGAGCAACACATACCATATCGGCAGGCGTTTAATGTCGCACACATCCAAGGCTGATTACCGCCAGGTACAACGTGGACAGGGATCCATTGCTCTCTATAGTAGTTTCGACGCAAGTAAAAAAGGCACAAAACGCAACGCTGTAAACTAACTTGCGATTTACCTCGTTCACCGGCATTAACTATTCTACTAGTAATAGTATATTAACAACTTTAGAGAACACATGACTTCCGTTCGCTTTTACAGCATTTGTCACTGGTCTCCTCTTGGTCGCGTTTCATCACTGGGCCGCGTGGGCTTTTGGCCCCCAAATTCTACATCTGCAGCTGAGCCAGGGCATAAATGGATGGAACAGCCCACTCTTCCTTCTCGCTTACATCCAAGTGACAGGTTCGGCTGCAGGGCGACAAGGTTGCGAGCGTGACATTCGTAGTACCCCGCCTCAGCCCTCAGCATCCCGAGCTACAGCAGGATATCGCTTGATGCTTTTTTTTCTTGCTACTCGTCTCCGCATATCAAGTCTCAATAATTATGAATCTTTATTGATCGGCACCCTTCCTTCACAATGATGCCCGGCGGTGTTCCTCCTCCTCCTGGCGGTGGCGGCGTTCGTCCCCCTATTTCTGTTCCGCCAGTCATGGACAAAACCATATCCCAGGATCATACTCAGAATCAAGCCCACGTTTTTTCAAGTACACGTCTACTTTTAAAGCTCTATTAATTGCGCCCACCTCTAATCATCCGCTGCAGAGGTCTTCAAAGCCGCAAGTCGATCACCGGCGCCTACAAGGTCGCCGCCCCCAATCATACGGCCGCGCTCAGGCCGATCGAGTCGGTCATCGTCCAGGGGATCAAGATCCGAAAATGAGGGTTCGTATATACAACAGAAAAGACTTGTCCCGCATGGCAATGTTGACCCGAAATAGACGCCACATCACTGCCTGATCATTCGCTCAGGCTAGCGGACCAGCTGTTCGAAGAGCTGCAAAATAAAATCAGCAGCCTTCCCGAGCTACTCTCTGGAGACGGCAAAGCACCATCGAAAGTCATTGAAAGTCTCGTTTCTACTATTGCAAAACTTCAAATAGAAAATGATATGCTCAAAGAAGAACTTGAGGCCGCAAGATCAACTGGGCCGGACGCCCTTCCTGTTGTTGCAGGCAATGCGAATAGACATGGTTTGGAGTCTGACGATGTCAAACGACCAGTTATCGAACACTTATATTGCGTTGAATTCCCTAGCGATGATGAATATGCCTATTACAAAGATGCACCGTTTCTGTTCAAGGGTGATCGAAAAAAGGCCCAGCCAAGAGGAAAGATACAAGTACCAAGGCTCTCCATCTATCTGGAAGACAACCCAAACATTGCATTCCTCACAATTGACACGTTTCGCGTGACAAAATCGGATGTGGAGGATATCTTCGATAGAACCGGGCACAACAAAGGCTTGTTGAATCGGGATTATTCGCTAGTAGAGGATCCGAAGCAGACAAAGACACTCGATGTCATCCTTGGAATTCCCGCTGAAGATGCCCTCTCGTCCATTATGGAAAAAAACACAGAGATGTTCCGCGGCTTCGAAAACGCCAAGGATGAAACACACATCCCACCGTATACACTTTTCTACATGCACAACAAAAAACTCCAGGAACTGCTGTCGGAGGCGTCCGACGTGGATCAAACAGCCAGAGTACACCTCCGAATTCTATTGGACTGGATGGAAGACAAATTCCGAAAGACGTGGGATGAGGCTGATGCTCTCTTTTCCCAAGGCAAAGTTAACGCCAAGCACATGGACAAACTTTTTCGCCCCGGCGAAACCGTCGTCTACGAAGAGAAAGACGGGGTGAGAGGGAGAGCCCAGCCGCTTATGGCCGCGCTCGTCTCCTCTTTTCCGCACATATTGACGGCCCATAATGAAGTCAAACTCGACAAGATCACTTACCAAGGCAGGTTCTGCAAAGTTCGGGACCACTTCTCGCTCAGTCATGTGTTTGGGCAAAAGCGCATAGTTCTGCGCTCTCAGCCAGATGAAGTCATAGACATCACAAGCCTCAACCCATATCCACTTCGGTTTGCAGCGAATGGCCTGGAGGAGAGGCTAGTGGCTCGCGGGAATAAGTTTTGGCGTTACAGGAAGAAGAAGCTGGTCTGCTTCAATGAGGTTGTGGACGGAACCGCTCTTCAGGTTTGCACACAGGCCCCAGCATCGTCTTGAAAGCGTCAGCGCATAGACTCACCTAGCTGATCCTCGGCACAGGCAGAAAAGCGATACATGATTGACTACGAAATGTTCAAGCGAATCCATCCACACAACGAACTATTCAGAAGCGTATTTTGGCAGGTTTTGGAACTAAAAGACATGAACATACCGGAAAATAACCTACTGGCTTGCATGCCTCCAACCATTCACGGTTTCGACTTCTCTAAAAAAGCTTGGAGTAAGATTCCCAATAAGAATAATAATAAGGAGTTGGTGGAAGCCATGCTGACATTTCTCCCGAGGCGAACTGAGAGTCGACCGTCTCACAGACGTGACCTGGAACAAGACGGCATTCGATCAACTGGTCGTGGCCAAGACCACCAAGGAACTCATCCAGGCCATGGTGACGGAACACGGGCATCAAGCCAATGCCGCCCTGGACATCATCGAAGGGAAAGGACAGGGGCTCCTGATTCTGCTTCACGGCGGACCCGGCACCGGGAAAACGCTGACGGCGGAGAGTATTGCTGAGCTGCAGGAGAGGCCGCTTTATCGAGTGACGTGTGGTGATATCGGCACAGAGCCTGCCCAGGTTGAGCAGGTACATTTCTCCAAACTCACCAAGTAAAACCATCAGCGCTGATATGAACCAGTACCTCGGTGATGTATTGGAAATTGGAAGGTCGTGGGGATGCGGTATGTCGACGAGGCCACTGCGTGAAGAGTCTTTGAATTGATTCACACTACTAACACGGCTCAGTTGTCCTTCTGGACGAGGCAGACGTGTTCCTCGAAGAAAGATCATTCAGTGATCAAAAGCGAAATGCCATCATATCAAGTATCCTTCCCCCTCCTCTTCTCTCCACTCTCGAGCACAGCTGCCCTAGTTTCTAACCGCAGCTAGTCTTTCTCCGAGTCCTCGAATACTACGACGGCATCCTGATCCTCACCACGAACCGCGTTGGCAGCTTCGACGAGGCCTTCAAGTCGCGCATCCAGCTGGCGCTGGCCTACCCCCGGCTCAACGAGGAGGACCGGTACAAGGTGTGGAGCAACTTCATCAGCATGCTGCAGCGCACCCAGGACCGGGTCGACATTGACGACCTGAAGATGAACCTCGCCAAGCTGGCGCAGCACGAAATCAACGGCCGCCAGATCAGGAACGTAATCACAATGTCCCGCCACTTGGCCAAGTTCCGCGGCGAGATGCTCCGCTACCAGCACATGCAGGATGCGGTCCAGTCGGTCAAGAACTTTAACGACTACCTGAGCAAGGTCAAGGGAGCTGGGGATGAGGACTGGGCGCGGTTGGACAAGCTAAGGTGATGAAAAGATAGGGGGGGAACAGCGAGTGTCTGATTCACGTCAGGATAACGAGCAAATGCAATACAACCAAGGCATATAGAGTGGGCTATGGGGAATAGCGTTCTTGTTTTTTTTGGTTTTCTTGTTTTTTTGGTTCTTCGCTTGTGGGGGGAGGGGTGAATGATACGATGCCGCAACGCATCAAAAGTATCTGTCTAGAATATACACACGACTGACACTTGACGGAAATCGGCAAGGAAGACCAAGGCCCGCAGCCAAGCCGCCAAGTGTAAAGGGATTACGAGTCGCTGCGCATATGCACAATCTTGATCGATTTAGATTGTAGCCGTTTTGGTTGCATTAATCAAGGACAGAAACGATATTCACCGCGATAGCATTGCTCGTGTCCCTTCGCCAAGGTTCGAGAACCGTCCAGGATGAGCCGTAAGTGGGATCAACAAATTGAGTGACGTCGAAACTCCACCTCCACTCGGGGCAATGGCCAAACAAAGTATGCTAGTCAGTGCGACCGTGACAGAAATCAAAATTCATCATGGAATCGATTAGGAAGGGCACGGTATTTTTTTTTTTTTTTTTTTTTTTTGGATTTTGGCTCTTGCTCAGTATTCATTCAACCTGGACCCAGCCGTGCACAATCCACAACCACGAGAGCAAATGCGGTTGGATGGATCAATGACCAAACACGAGCCGTTAATTGGGGAAAGGAATAAAAAAAAAAGTCTACATGCTGAGACCTCGCCTCATCCCGGGCGCTGCGTCGCAGTTTCAGTATTAGAGGGGTGGGTTGATGTCGCCCTGGCCAAGGAAAAAAAAAAACGAGGCGGAAAGGCCAGAAAGGGAAGCATACGTGGGTATCCGAGGCGGCGTCTGCGAGCCGCCCAATTGACTTGCACTTACAACACCATCACCGCCGCACTCTGAATGCGACCAACTGAGACCTGAGAGGGCTGACCGGGCGAATGGCATTGCGCGGTTTCGCCAATTTTTCTTTTCTTTTCATTTTCGTGAGCTCCGGCCTTTGTTTCGTCCTGTCCAAAAAGCCTCACTCCCACTCCCACACACACACACACACACGAGAGGAAGCACGCAGCTCTGATCTGCATCCTGCTGCCCACAGCTGACACCTCCACAGGCCGAGCAACGATGTCATCCATCATGCCCCATGGCACGCCCTGAACTAGACGCTTGCACCCAGCAGCAGCTGGCCCCGGCACAGTCACGCAGCACCGCAGTGGGACACACCAACGCAGCAAAGAAAGAGCAGGGAGGGCAGGGGTCGATCAGCGGAGACTACCGCGACAAGCACTGCAGAGCATCCGCCCTTCTGAAGTTCTGTGAGGGAACTGAGTAAACGCCAGGCCTCTTGCCTCCTCCTCCCGTAGCGCCCGGTGGGTTGACGGACGCGCGCACACGAGGCACCGCGTAAAGTGCTTGCATTAGGCGGGGGGGTGCGCCACCATCCTTCACGGCCACAAGGCCTCTCGCCCTGCTGAAAGAGAGAGGGAGAGGGTGTATCTGGGCCGTTCGGACAAAACAGTTACCACCACCCTCCTTGTATCTTTAAACAATCACCGATCCCATCTCCGTTTCCATTTCAACCCTTTCCACCCTGCAGTTCAATCAGCGCCCATCCTACAACCACGTCTCACCCATCCCACAACGACATCATGGCGGCACGGATTGGCCCGGTCCTCCATGGGACGCCTTTTTCGAAGGGGGGTCACCAGCAAGTGTCCACCACATTCCGCTCAAGGGAGAAGGGGGGCAGGGGTCTGTCGACGGTAGTCGAAAGGGTTTAGTGTGAGGAGATGGGGGCCAGGCCCAACCGACCAAAACATTATCAGCATCGCCCACACGACGGGGAACGGGGGATAAACCGACTAGCTGGGTTATGGGGCCGGTTTAGACCAGAACCACCAAGGCAACTGAACAGGCGCCCATTCTCAACGAGACCATGATGGATTCTTCTCTCCATCTGCTGAGGAACAGGGCCGGCGTCCCGGGATAGAACCCTAGGCAGGATGGGGGGCGTATGGGCAGCAAACCCACACAGCCCAGCACGCCAGGGATTCGACTAGCCATCAATCAATTTAGTGTCGGGGAGGGATGATGAAACCATGACGCCGTCCACCCGCTGGCTTCCGCATCAAAAAGGTCCCCTATCTGCGAACTCTCTATACTTGTTTCCAACACGTTTGCCTGTCACGGCGATGGAGCCAAAACGCCAACGGCCAGAGGACCCTGTGCAATGAGACTTGCCATACTAGCCTGTCGCCTGTGCCAGGCATAATATCACACCACGGCGCCAACGAAATTGAGCTTTGCCATCTAGCGGCATCACCAACGCCTGCTTCAACCCATGCTATCCCCACAGCAAATGGCCTCACTGACTCGGCTCAGCAGCAGATCACGATGTTTTGGCCTCGTGGGCAGTCTCTTGAAGTCCAAACCCGTTACCCTGGACACATTGCTAGCTGGAAAAAAAAAATAACAAACATGGGTACCAGCCAGTGAGCCAAGACGGAAGGCAGCAATGTTGTGGTGTCTTTTTTTTTTCGTTCGTTGGACATTGGTCATTTGCGATGTTGCACAGCTGCAGCTAGTTTAACATTCACCATGTGAGGGGTCCTGCTGCGCCCTGGATCGAAAGACTCAAAATGATCCGAAACCCTCAATTTCGGGCGACGGTGTCAACCCACGGTTGCTTACGTGCCTTTTGACCCGAGCCTAGAGAGTCAGAGGACTGGGAGTCAGCCGAAACCATGGGCAACAGTCTGGATAATGACTTTTGGGTATGAGCTTTGGCCGAGACCCACGATTGTGCGACAGTGCCAGTGAGGCATAACGAGCGTGCGGTGCCACAATCACAACAAAAGGAATATAGTATCATTGACTGTTTGCAGGTGGGACATTGCCGCCGGGCGAGAATGTCCAAGTCGCTGGTCCCAATTTCGCTGTGAGCGGATCGCTGGTACTCGGAGACCTGTCATTCGTGGCCTCTAGATATCCGGGCATTGTGTCTGATAATATCCTGGCTTGTAAGATCGCCGGTTCAGCTGGAGGGGAGGAGCCATTTCTTTGCATGTGTTTGCTGAGATTCACAAATGTGGCCAAGGATCCTGCCGCTGCCTAACGGCCGCCCAAGATCAGCCGGACGTCTGCCAGGAATTCCACGTTGCGACCCGTAGAGCTGACTCCCAAACACGGAAGCGGCCTCGTACATCAGCGGCGTCAGCAGCTGCAATCACACCGACGCGAGGGCCGGGATTCTTTGCCAACACGCGGCTCGAGGTTTTGCCACCACATCAAAGCATCCTGACACGCTGTAGAGTCGGCTTGTCTCACTGGGGGCGGCACTAAGGAGCGCATTTTACTTTTGTCTCGACCGGGGATGGAACCGTTGGGTAGCTCAGGATTGACACAACCTTGGAGGCTTGATCAACCGCGTACTCAAGGGAAGAACAGAGCAACAACAACCATGGGTCCCATTCCTACTGATTTGACACTGCTCAGTGCTGGAGGTCTCAATCGTCTTCGTATGACAAGCAAGGGCTGCAATTGTGGAAATGAAACTCGGCTGCAACAACGATAGAGCCAGAACTCAAAAACACTTGGCATCAAATTTTCTTGCCCTTGTGCGATTGCTGGGATGGTGAATGAGGGCTGAGTGAAAGACCTGACGACGCCGCGAGCCTGTGTTTCTTCCTCCACTCGCAATGCAGCCGATCGGGCTAATTGCAACGCCAAAGACAGGTAAGACAAGGTAGGTAGAGTTGAGTTTAGATTAAAAATAAATTATCCTTGTCGCTATATTCAGCCAGTATTGTTGACTGGCAATCGCCCCGTGCCCAGGCCCTGGGGGCTAACTGAGGCTGGGCTGTGACTTTTTAAGGGCGTTAAGCAGGGGTGGTTGCTTACTAGTGGTGATGGACGCTGCGCTGGCGGCCACCAACAAAATGAGAGGACCGCAGATGCAATGTCCTTCCGGCAACGGGCCGTCTGGAAACCTCGGGAATAGAGCTACATTCATTGCTAGAGGCCGCAGGCTTGCATGCAACCAGGTTTTGGCATTGTTTAGCTGTGCTTGAGCCTAAAAATCAAAGCATATGCTGTATATGGAACATCAAAGTGCCCGCTAATGTACTGTACTTCGTATAAACACTGCCTGGATAATCTCATCTTCAAAGGCTTGATCATCTGCTCTGAAATTCAATGGCGTCAAATTTGGGAGGGGCGGCCGGGGTTGAAGCGGGGCAAGAGCAGCAGGAATTGGCGATATTGGTCGTCGAATCAGGGACTCAACTCAATATCCCTTGGGCATCAGAATCCTCGTCACCGTTGTTACTACCCTCCCCGGACATGAGATAAACCGCGCCTTTTTGGCAGCCCGTCAACCACTTATTGATGCAAATGTAATGAATGGTGGCTTGCTAAAAAAAGGCAAACACCAAAGTGGATCAGACGTGTCTCTCCACCTCGGCTGATTTGATGGTGAATTCGGATCGGGAGCCGCCATTGAGCCAGGTAGCAAGCAAAATAGGAACAGCTTGATACAGGTTGTCATGGCTGAAATAGCCATGAGCAAGTAATAGCCGATTGGTATACGGCACACCCCTAGAATATTGCGTGCCTTCGAGAAGACCCATGCCCCTCATCTAATGCTGTGGCTGTTACTTGTGACATGAAAATACCGAGGCACTGCACAGGCTCTGTTAAAAAAGGGGATTCTGGTAATGAGGCGCTTTCTTCAATACCTCATCAGCAACCCTTGGGGGCTTGTGACACCAGGCCGATCGTGCTGAAAAGGAACAAGTAAACTCCATGATTAGTCTGTGTTGGCCTGATACAAGTGGCGACAGGGAAGCCGAAGCAACACGGGCACACTATTGACTGGGCGAGGGTGGTGATAGGGCATGGGTCTAATCCGGGCCGGCTGAAACGGGCCAAGTTGGACGGTCGGCATACCACACCCAAGGTGCCATGTCCCACCGCCACCAGAGCCAACACGTTGCGGTAGTGTGTCTGTGTCCGTATCACTGCCTGTAGGTACGTGCTAATCAGAGATCAGCGGAGCGGGTCTGAGGCGTCTCGGCTCCAATTGGCACTGGAGATGATGATGATGTATTTCACGGCTTCTAACATGCTCGGCCCCTGATGCTTTCCGACGATGCCACACTCCTCTAATCAGTGTCAGACGGTCGGGGGTGGAAAGGCCGACTCGCCATGACGCCTGATGATCCTCTCGGGTCCGCGTGCTCCAGAGCTTGACTGGTAAGCTGTGTGCTTTTTTTCCGAGAAAAAAAAAAGCCTGTAAGCTGGCTAGATCCCCGAATCATGGATGTATTGGGTTGCAAACAGGTGCATGTTCTCCATGGTTAATGGTGGACTGTACCACAATCAGATGCGGACCATGCCCTCCACTGCATGGAGCCCAAGGGGCCCGCATGGCTAGCTGTGGGCCACTCAGAAGCGATTGGTATTTGCCTTTGAGCCAAACTACATTTTGCTCCAAGACGGAATATGTTAGTGTCGTGCAGGAGTGTGGGATTTGTGACGGGGATGCCTCATTCATTCAATAATACCGCTCACTCTCTGGGACTGGGTTGTCGTACATACGTTCTCGGAGTGAATCATCCATCTGCAGGCAGGTGAGGTGGGTTAATCTGGTAAAGTTTACAAGTTGGCTTCTCAGTCAATTCTGGCCTGTCAATATCACAACTTATTAGCCGAGTCAGCGAGGCAAGCAATGCACCAAGACGCTGTGACACCATGTAGTTCTCAGGATCCATGTTTGGTGTGCAAGTTGATGTAAACTGGGGGTGAATTCCGCGGTTAGTGTTGGACTCGTGTGTGGCTCGGCATGGCCTTTGTCCACAGCGGTTGAGTTTATGCGGCATGGTGCCACCACGCACCATCCACTGTCGATGATTGTTTGCAATAGCTGGGTTCTGTTGGTCAATGGAGCTGGGGCTTGATTCCCAAATACGCCTGTCTGGCAAATCAGGGGCTTGCCAGCAGAGCCAGCTCGGCGAGACGGCGCTGTGCTTCGCAAGGGAAGCATCGTTTGCGGCTTCTTCGGCGCATGCCAGGGGATTGATTTTTGTCCTTGCAGGACCGTGATGGGGTGACAAAGCAGGTTCGGAACGTCGTCAAGGGAGAGTCAGGTCAGATGGCGAGCAAGGTGCGCCATTGGTCGAGAAGCGGGTCGGGTGCAAGCTTTTGGCAATAGTCTTCGCCCCGTCATGAGCTGGAGGCCAGGCCACAGCAAGTGGCATGGACTTTGTTCACACCAGTATGGCATGTGAGGTGAGATGGAACCTTGCGCAACTAAGGCGTGTTTTGGAGGGAAATCCAGGCGCCGTCGCGCAAGCTCGGGCCCATCCAGTTTACCATCACGATATGAGACTTTTTACAGTGTCTTGGATATTAGTCTCGGATGGCGCATCGCATCTCCATTCGTGTGCGAGGACCCGGTCAGTTGCTGAGTCTAAAGTCCCCTTCCCAATCTCCACCCTCCAACATGGATAGGACGTCAACGGGAGAAGCGGACGTCGCGGTTGTTGCGGAGCGCTAGAATGGCCAAGACTGGGCGCAGGGCTCAGTGAGCGCCATTGCGACTCGCGGCAGGGAAGGCCGAGAAGCCAGTTGAAAACGAAAACACCCCACACAGCACCCTCTGCATGCGTTTGATGAGGCCGAGTGTTGGCATGGGTTGATTGCGAAACATTGTATCCAGACGTTTAGGCCGAGAGGAGTGAGTGTGATACGGGACCGAGGCCGGAAAAGATGGTGGTGAGTGGCTGGACGTCGCTGGTTGGCTCGCAGGCTAAGCTGGTTACTGGATTCAGGGAGGGCATGGGGCATGGATGATTTGGTGGCATGGGGCATGGATGCAGAACATGGGCAATGCTCGCACCGCCTTTACCAACCTGACCAAGCCGATTCCCCGCTGGTGAATGGGAGGCGAGAATGTGCGTGTGGGCAAGTGTGCGTGTGCCTAGACGTGCGCGCGCGTGTGAGTGTTAGGTGCGCATCACACACTCAACTATACCGTGTCAAAGAGGGGCCAAAGGGAATGAATGTGAGCCGTCATGATCCATGCGCCCATGCACCCTTCCAACCCCATCGCTCATGGCATGGCCCCAGACGGGCGTCGAATGGCAATGTCCGAGGCTTTCGTAATGCACCAGCGGAATGGGGTGGGCCTAGCCACGAGCAGTCTTGGGTGATCAAGAGGTGAGCGAGGGCGATGCGATTGACGACGGGGATGGTGGCATGTACGGACAAGGTTAGGTTGGTGTGGATGGGGCAAGATGGCGGCGCTGGGCTGCACCGCACCGCACTGCGCTGCACTCTGTGGTTACGTGGGATGCGGAGGCGAGGTGCTGGTTGGAGGAGCCCGCTGCCTGACCTAAGCAGTCATACAGTGGGTCGACAACGAGCCACCAGCAACTGAGAGCCCAGCAGCTATGTGCGCAGCAAAAGAAACCACCCTCCTCAGCCACTGCACGTCGACCGCCATCGAAATCGAAATCGAAATCGAATCGCTGTCGCTGTCGCTGTCCTCGTGGAGCCGGGCAGGCAGGCAGGCAGGCAGACACAGACAAGCAAAAGGACTGCACTGTGCCTGCTGGACCATGCGGTGACAATGCAGCCCGCGCCATTGGAGCTGTCCTGAATGGAAGAGACGTGTTGCGCAGACGACCGCCTTTCTCTCCTCGTTTTAGTTGTCTCCTCCGCTTTCCACTTATTTTTCTCTCTTCTCCTCAGCTCTTGCCGCCAGCTGGTGGCAACATGTACATGTTGGCGGCAATAGCCTGACCCGGCATGGATGGCATGGACATCGCCGGCACCTGACGCCTCTTCTCATTCTTGTTAATTGTCTCCCCAGAACAGGTGCGGGACAAAGTGGCAGCAGGTCGGTGGGTGATGGTGTACTTGGGTTACCGCGAGAGGGTCCTAGACTCAACTGACTGCATTGGGTCTGCAATGTAATTAATCGCTGGACTGAATGGCGGCGCGGGGATGCATCCCGGCGTCTACCTAACGATAGTCCACCTGCTCAAATCAAATTGGGCCCAACACCACGGACATAGGGCAGGTACCTCGCAGCTGTACATTGAGAATGGGGACTCACTATGCAAATGTAGTGCTCTCCTGAAACCCTTTGTACATGTTGCTTGCTTGTTCTTGTTCCTTCCACATGCACTGGTCCAGCTCCGCCAGTGTTTCTCGGCGCCCACAATCATGGCAAACAGATGACCTTCGTTGTTGATCGGCTTACACTGGTAACCCATCCTAGTTTGGTCTGGGCCATGGGCTGGGGCTGGCAGAATGACTGGGTCGGTGCCACCTCTGCCGTTACCGTGGTCGTCGATTGAATCTCGCGGGTACGTACCCCGGCCCCATGCCTGCCTTCGTTGCTTTTCATGGCTTCCAGAGGTTGGTGGCTCTGATTGTCATGGCACAAAAAGCACAGGCGCAGGCGCAGGCGCTCAACGGGGCGCACCTTCCAATCGCAGGGAATGCACATTCAGGCAGCATGTCGCTACTTCCTGCTGGACCACCATCATCTCCTTTTGTGCACTTCCTATTCAATCCCCGTTCCATCTATCCCTGCAGATGACCCAGCCATGGCACTCACTCGTCACCCTCACGCACCCAGCCCAAATGAATAAAAATGGATTCTTGCGCTTCGATATGACACCAAAGACAAAGGCCTTCCGCTGGCCGGGGCTTACCCCCCAAGCCCCGTCCCGGCCATCTCATGATTGGCTGGCCGGCTGGTGGGTTGGTTGGACCGGCTTGATGAATTATTTGATTCTCACGCACCCCATTCACCCCTTCAGTGATACTTTCAAGGCTGCCGGTGGTGGTTGAATCATACCTGATGTTTTCAGGACAGGGCTCTTTCGCCTCCGTTGAAAAAAAAAAGTGGCTCGGGTCGTGGATGCACCAATGCACAATGCACCACCTCCGTCGTATCGGATCCCCGTGGCCCTGCTTTGATTCGTCTCGTTTTGCTTTGCTTTGCTCTGTTCTGGCCTTGCCGGGTCCGGTATTCACCTGCAACCGACAAGCAAAAAGCCGGCGTCTCTACGTCCGACAAGAAGCGGCGGCAGCATGGTTTACGAGGCGGCGACAACACGGGATACTCAATACCACCGAACCCCATTGATGCATCATGGGGGCTCCTTGACGTATTGGATTTCCCTCCCACATGGCACGCCACGCCAGCCAAGACAGACTACTGGACTGGCGATGTGCGTTTCTCCTCCTGCCTTGTCCGTCCCTTCCCCTCTAACCCAGCACCACGATGCTCAGCCCAGAGGAGACAGTCATTTCCTCGGTGCCGCGCACTGCCGGGCACAGGGCCGAAAACGAGAGCCTAGGATGAGAAAGGGGTTTGTTGCGGGATAGATCTCCGAGGTAACTCGTGTCGTCGTACAGGTTCTGTCCACCACCTAGCTGTTCTGGAAGTATTGTGCATTCCCCATTCACTCACGGATGTCAAAGACAGGGTACGAATGGTGTGGATTTACTTTCAAACAGTGGGTGCAATGCGGAGTGCACCACACGACACAGCACCCGACGCAGGCGACCTTGCCTGGCATGCACAAGCTCCGCCAGACCCAGTGTCGTTAGCCTTTGTTGCAGAGAAACATGTATCTCGTCGAAGTATTCAGTACACCGTTCAAGCCCCCCGGCAATGAATGGCTTGCTGCCTCGAAATGTCTTTCCCCGGCTCCTGTGCGGTACCATGTCGGTTTACGAAACTCGGTGCTTTCGGTGCCTTATCCTTTGTACTTTAGACAGGATTCACATTTGCCCTTAGGTCTTGAATGTATCATATCATGCGTCTGGCCAGGCACCAGACTGCAGACTGGAGCCCGGAATGCGGAGGCCGTGTCCCAACAGCAGCAAGCCTCTTGCCTTTTGCGCCCGCCTAGCCGATCTCCCTCTATGGTTCCGAATGGCACAGCGCCGCCAGGTCTCGGCGGAACCAGGTCTAGCAAGGGTGCCGCACGAAAGATGTGGGTGCTTTTTTTTTTTTTTCTCTCGCTGGAGAGGGAGGGATGTGCGGGCTGCGGGATGCTACTTCCCAAAGACAGCCAGAGACCATGTGTCGATTACCAGCACACGACCTGGCGGACCGACGAGCCTGCGGACACTACGAACTAGGACTGGCAGTTTGCGACTGGCTGGGTCTGGGCTTGGTTTTTGGATCACCGCCCGGTCAGCGTCATGGCGGCATGTACGAAGAGAGGTGCAGGGGGGTTCCAGGGCTGATAAAGGAGCTGGACAGTGGCTTTGATTGACGGTGGTTGAGCGGAGACACCAGCCCGCTTTCTGGTGACAGTCACAGCAGCACAATACGGTGACTTTTCCTTGGTCCCCTCCCAAGGGAGAGGGGGCGTCTGCACCCGCAACACGCATTCAGCAGGGTGAGGGGCCTCTAATCCAAACCAGCCAGTCGCTCTCGCTGCTGTCAGATTTGCACCTAACGCAACTAGCATGGGCTCAACCTCACTACACGAAAGCACCACAGTGCTACCATTGTCATATCGACATTCCTGATTTGAAATGGGGGGCCACGTACGTGGCTCCAGATTGGTAAAAATAAGAAATAAAAATGCAATGAGAGGAGTTTATTAAGACAGTATTCGT
This sequence comes from Calonectria pseudoreteaudii, assembly GCA_001879505.1. Classification (NCBI taxonomy): domain Eukaryota; kingdom Fungi; phylum Ascomycota; class Sordariomycetes; order Hypocreales; family Nectriaceae; genus Calonectria; species Calonectria pseudoreteaudii. Next base: position 528,935 of record KV875245.1, on the reverse strand, counting down.
ATACCGGAAACACCAATGATGATGACCCGAACGAACGAGGTCCGTATTTCTCTTTCAAGCGGCAGCCGGATTCCTTGTCAAGCGTAGCCAAGTGAACCAAGTCAAGGGTGTTCATCCCAGTTGCCTGTGCAGCTGTGGGGGGGATCAGGACCGGGGCATTGGATCGAGAGAAAAAGCCTTTGCTTCTGGTCTCTCCTTGAATCCTTGGGCGGTACGGTACCCTGTCCGGGAATAGCTCCGTTCCAACATCTGTGCTAACGACGAGAGCACCCCCCAGACAGCGCGGGACATGTCAAGATGAAGCAGGCATTTCATTATACATAGTGACCAAAATGTTTTTTTTAGGCGCAGACCAGGGCTTGGTGAGATGGCCGCCCCCAAACTGAGGAGCAAATGAAAGTGAGCAAACAAGAAAAAGGGGATGAGCCAACGGCGGCGGCGGCGACAAATACGATGGCGGTTGTTTCTGAGAGACGCCATCAACATCGGGACCTACGGACAGTCCGTTTAGCTTTGTGCGGTTTTGCGTGGGAGGGTAGCTTCGAGTGCAGCAACCCACGTTCCTGAAGTGGTAAGCGAGAAATCAAAGTGGAGCACCTGGCCGTGGTCGTGGAGCTCTCGACCAGTATGCTAGAGTCAAGCCAGAGTTAATCAAGCCAGGTACCTATGGCAGGCGCAGGTATGTACCAGCACACCCTTGACGACAATGTGGATGGGATGGGATGGGATGGGGAAATGTCGTAGGACGCAACTCAGGGACTTGGGAAAAAATGACGAGTGGTCGTCAGATGGGTGATGCAGGGGTGTGGTCTCAAAAATTAAATGTCGAAAGGATTCGCAATGAAGCAACTAATGGTGTCGCTGCAGATGACTAAATGAGAGTTTTGTTTTGTTTTGTTTTTCTGTTCCCAGAGGCGGCGCTCGGTTGCAACAGCCAAAGGCATACCGTGCAATGCACAATGCTAACAAAAGACTGCCAGTATTCGCAGTCCGCAAAGAGCTGGTAAGTCGGTTGGACATCCGTCCATCCACTCAGTGCGCTGTATGAGGGAGGTGTGGGGAGGAAGAGGCACCCAAAGACCTGGCTTGACGATTGCTGGTGGTACGTATCTTTTGTGTGTCTGTCGCACGCAAAGAGCACAGGGGCTCGTCCAATGCTGGTCCAGGGAGAGGGGCTTTGATGGAGGCGCTTGAACCGCCCCCCGCGAAGCCCTGGAGGCGCCCGTGAAAAAGTGTGAGAACGCCTTGAATGGCTCAAGGGACTGCGCTAGGGAGTATGAGAATGACGAGCTTTGAAAGCAGCAAGCCAAGAACCAAGGAGGGAAAAAGAGGAAGAAGTGGGCCCAATATGGGGTGTGCGGGATTGGAGTCACTCATCCATCCGAGGGGGGGCGTGCACTTGCAAAGCCGCGTGTGGTCTTCTCTCCTCTCGTCTCTTGCTACTGCGGTGTCAGCTGGAGGACGCCACGACGGGCCCTGGCCCCAGCGGAGGGAGAAGGGTTCCAGCGGGTGGGCGGCATACTGGCGACTTGGAAGTTGGGATTTGGGACCTGGTGGGCTAGGCACGAGGGGTGTGGTTTAGGGGTTTAGGGGGGTCTTGGGGGTCCAGGTTTCCAATTAGCAGCACGGCGGCGGGACAGTACAGTAGAGGGAAAGTACATGGGCGAGCGACACGAGAAGCCTGGGCGAGCTACCTGAGCCACCGGGGGCGGTACGTACGACCCGCCCGTACACGGGCCACAGGCCAAGGGTCTACGGGTACCCAACTAGCGCCCCTGTGTACCTCTAGCCTGGCCCCCTGGTAGCCGTGGGCGCCCTGGAGCAAGGCAGGCAGGTAACTTAGCGATGGGGGCCGGCCCCGATGGGTTGGCCGCCGCGGCGGGTGTGTGTAATGTCTGAGAAAGGAAGCGACGCTCCGCCAACGGCATGAGAGTCTCCAGAACGACCATCGAGCTACGCCTACGCCGATGTCTACGCACGCAACCACCAAGCATGGGCATGGACTGACTTGACTTGGGACTACGATTCTCTTTTTTCTCTTAATCGTCTCCTCCTCCTTTTATTCTTCATGTCCCGATATCCCCTCCTCCCCAATTGACACTCTCCCACGACTGAACGGTGAATCGCTGTCCAGTATCCTCGCCCTCAGCTCTACGCCATCTTCAAGTCACCATCCCACGATCGACGACCATCCATCCAACCACCGTCGACTCCCCCCCCAAAAAAAAATCATCAACATCTTCCGTTCTCCTCGCCGAAAGCTGCTCGCTCGCATCCCCCTCTCGGCTTTTCTCAGTCATGGCCCTGCCTTGTTCGCGGATTCTATGAACAAACGCCAACTACCATTGTTGCCGACACAATACCACCACCCAACAACCAGTGGCTTACAGCAACAATAGGGAGGCAACTCCACTTACACAAACGCAACAAAATCTCCAAGCCTCCTCCCTCACCTTCGACTCACCTCGGTGATTTCGCAATCAACTCCACCACGGCCCTCCCACCTTGTAGCAAGTTCAACTTGCTCCCATAAACGACGTCTTTCCCCCATGTCGTTTGGCATCCCACCCTCGACCTCGCTCTTCCTTCCCTCTCCTGTTCACGGCTCTGGCCATAGGAGAGCACTTCTACCACCTCCAGGAATCGATCTTCCTAAACTTCCCCCTCTCACCCAAAACCTTGCTTGCTTGGGGAGCGGGTTAAGGACCCCGCCGGTCGACGACATGAGCACCGCCTTCCAACCCACGCTGGCTCCTTACGATGGCCATGCCCTGCACGGCTATCCAGCCTCAATGCCTCAAGCAACCAGAGCAAAAGCCGCCACCATCAACGATTCTCGAAATTCACAACAGTACCGCTATCCTTCCCAGCAACAGCCCTTACAAACACACTCTCAGCAGCAGCCCCAGCAGCAGCAACCCCTCCAGCAACAGCAGGCGCTCCAGGTCCCTTCAATTCCTCAACACAGTTCGGTCGCTACAGTGACACAGCCTAGCTCTACCTCCAGGCAAACAACTAGACCGTCTACTCCTGCGTCAGGATCCATCGCGAGCGTACAAACCGACGGGCCCGCTTCTCGAAGGGGCTCCGAGTCGTTGATTTACCACAGCCTGCAAATCCCCAAATGCATCAGTCCCGCTGGTGGGAATCTAGCAGACTTCGCCGCACAAGTGAGCTTCAACAACACCACCATTGATGATCACGTGTAAACTAACATATTTTACAGATGACATGTCTCTTTTGGTTCGAGTCTATCGAAGGACTAAATCAGGCTCAGTCAATCCGCTCCAAGCCTGCCAACGCCCCAGTCCCTCGACTACCTACCCTCGCCAAGCCCTACGACCAGTTCCGAAAGTGGGTGCTGAATGTCCTGTCCACTACGCAAGTCACGCAGAATGTTATTCTCCTTGCGCTCCTCTTCATCTACAGACTGAAGATGTCGACGCCTCAGATCAAGGGTCGTGCTGGTAGTGAGTATCGTCTCCTAACGGTGGCTCTAATGCTCGGAAACAAGTGTAAGTGGTGAACTGCCCTCTAAGACATCGGTATGGTTAGTAAGGATCTCTACTAATTGAAGTGCAGTCCTGGACGACAACACTTACACCAACAAGACGTGGGCCGAAGTGTCGTGTTTCGCAGTGCACGAAATTCATGTTATGGAGGTCGAGTTCCTGAGCAACATGCGATACAACCTGCTCGCCACCAAGGACCAGTGGGAGGAGTGGTTGGACAAGTTGGCTTGCTTCCACGAGTACTATGAGCGAGCCGTCCGGATCCCAGCATCCCCCATTCACGTTCCCTCGCCCACCCACAAATCCTACCACTCCCCCATCCCGTCGCCCACGAGCACAATGCAGCCTGCCGCCAACCTCCCGGTCACGCCTACCATCAACAACAACTTCTCACCGAGCTCAAGTCACTCGCAGAATTGGAACGCCTACCAGGCCAACACTGTTTCCCCTTTGGCCACGAAGCCCACTATCCAGTTTCCAGTGACCCGCAAGCGCAGCCCCGAAGGAGACGCCGTCGATCACCCAGCAAAGAGGCAGGCCCCTCCTCGTGCTCCTCCAGTTGTTGCTGTTCCAGTGGTCTCAAGACCTGGCAATGGCTCCGTCGAGACGTCCAGACTTCCCGTCCCTCACCTCACTCTGGTCACCGAGCAGCTTCCCCAACCCCAGGCTGTCCCAGCGGCATTCTCCAGCGGCAATGGATATACTCAGGCTCAGCCATCTCAACCAATGTCTGCCGCCACCCAGGGACACGTCTCTCTCCCCCCTCTGCAGCCTGGCGTCCGCGCTATGGCCACTGTATACCAACCAACTCCTACAATTTTGACTCAGCAACCAGCCATCCCAACCACGACGGCTGTCACTATGGCCCCGGCTGCTTATACCGCTCATGCGCCCATCAACTTCAACACCCCCGGCAAACACCACAGCCCTGGTAGCCTCGCTCAGTACACCTCATCACCCATGCCTGATCACTTTAGTCAGGCATCTGCTGTGCCCACTCCTCTGGTTCACACCCCCATCTCGAACTCTCCGAGCGTCTACCTCCAGCAGCGACCCAGCCCATACAAGCCGGTTCGGCATGTCAACACGCTGCTGTACCCGCCCCCGTCGGCATCTCTGGACCAGTACCACCTCCCGATACCTGTTCCACCGACACAGATGCACTACCAGCCCCTTGGGAGGCGAAACGATCTCCGCACGGGCATCGTGCCCGAATTTCTCGTCTTCAACCGAAGCCAGCACCAGCAGCTGCCTGCTCAAGGTCTTCCTCAGGGGCACTACCCGTCTTAGGAATGGCGGTTTGGTTCCAAGCATGGCTGGCGGTCATCTCCTTGACGAACTTATGGAGTCACAGAACTTGAGCTTCGCAGATTGCCTCCGATAGAGGAGGCCATCTGATTGTGTTACTTTAATTTCCCCCTTGTGTTTACTTGTTAGATTTTCGCATCACATTGCATTGCATGGCATTCGGCGTTGGGAAGGACTGGACTCAGCTGGAATAGGGGCAAAGGATGCTGAAAGAGTACTACGGACGCATTTGAATTGGAGTTTTGATTTTTTTTTTCCTCTTGCTTCTCGAGAGATGCATCGGTCGGTTTTGGTTGACGGACTCGGGAAGGAAAAGGGCGAGACAGAACCTCGCAACGTATCAGTACGAGGGATTCAGAAGCTGCCTAAGACAGGAGCAGTGAAAAGACATGGATCCACACGGATTTGCAACCACTGAGGATGGGAGTAGATAGACACATGACCAGCGATGGCAGTGTGCGTGTTGAAGTCGAGAAGATGAAATCAATTTATTACCGTTGCCTTTTGGTAACAGTGAGTGGCTGCAATTACGGTTCAATTTCTCATTTGAAGAGGTGACAATAATATGTGTAGGCTTTTAGGCTTACTAGCGTTAAGATTGGTGAAAGAGCACACTTTTGTTTAATGCACGTTCACGTAGCCTGTCTTGGTGGTTTGATGAGTACGTCTCAATTACACGGATGAAATCTTGTCCACTTATCGGTCTATCTCATCTAGGCGTCGTGCATCTTGAGAATAAGACTTCACCATTCATGATTCTTGGCGTCCTTCTCGCCAAACTGTACATTTCTACAAGTGGCACCAATCTCGGTACTTATGTATGATAAAATATTAATTCTTAGTCCTCTTTTTTTTTTATTAATAAGATCACGAGGCCGAGCAAATCTAGAAACAGTGATATCACAATGATGTTATGAAAGTACCGCGCGGACCAGCATGATAGGGTAGCTAGTAGGTTTGCGTAACCAACCAGCCCTACACCGACTCCATCAGTCTGCTAGAAATGTCAATGCAGAGCTAGATACTGGTAGACCTCATCTAACTGGCGGCGTCACAATTGTAGGGTTATGAACCATGTTGGAACGCAATCGCACACCCCGTGAGCTAGCCTGTATCGAAATTTGGTGGACGAAGGGATGAGTGAGTGTTTATTTGTGAAGGGTAGGTTAGGGCAGGTGAGGCATGCATCATAAATGAAATTGAGATTGTGGTGATTATTTAAACAAATACATGTGGAGTTTAGGAATGGGGATTTTGGTTTAATTTAGCACGCATAAACAGATACAACAGGTGCGGTGAGGTGAGTCTTCTTCGTCATGAAGCGAGGAAGCAAAACCGGCACGAGTCACAATAATCGGCGGCAGCAACAAGTAAGCGAGCAAAGCGCAGTCGAACATTAGCGAATAGTCTAGGTACTAGTCGGAGGTAGCGACAGGTTTTTAGAGCGAAACCAGTTCTGGCCCCGGCCCCAGCAGGCCAATCGGCCCCCATAACAGTTGCGCTATACCCTTTTTCTTCCCCAGCAACGACACGGGACCCACGGCTGGAAATAACGGGCCAATGATGCGCCGCTTGGCTGCCCACTGCCACCGCCCCAACGACGGCCCAGCAACCACTTCTGTTCTCTCCTCCTCCCACGCCTGATGCCAACGCCTGAAGCGTGAGCAGTGAGAGAGTCGGCAAGCGACGTCAGTTTTCTTTTAGCCGGGGACGCACCTTGCGTTTGTTCACTCGCTTTCATATATTTTATCTCGGCCGGCACCATCTTCTTCCCGACGACCCGACCCTTTTCCCGTGGCCCCCGCGCGCCTCTCGTTTAGCCGCCGTTTCCTCCTGGTAAAGAAAGGGGCGCTTTGCGTAACCCTACACAACTGACGACGAAGACGACGACGACAACCCAACGCTCCGAACCCGCCGGTTTTTGCGCGCTCCAGAGCACGTCCGCGTCTCGCGTGTCTCCATCTCCATCGACCAAGGTTGATCGACCGGCAGCATCTTTAAGGCTCTTTTTGGTGGAGGACCACCCCCTGCTCAGCCCTGCGACAGATCCTCGGCGCGTTCTTGAGATCGACTCACCCGCTTCACGACGTCGCTCGTTTGTTCGCTCGCTCTTATCCAGAAGCCCGTGCCGTATCGACGACAGTCTGACGACAATTTGTCCGATTCAGCCCTTGGCATCCTCTGTTACTGACAAGCGCTATCGAATCCGAAAAATCCAGGCCTGACAGGCCTATTTTTCGCTCATCATGTCCGGATTCGGTGACTTTACCAATATTTGCGAAATCACGCCGCTGCCACTATGCGCGTCCATCGGCCCTGTTCTCTCATCCAATGGCCGTGTCGGCATTGAGCCTGATTGCTATGCACGAAACATCGAGGTTGCCAACACCATCATTTTCGAGGGTGCCGCTTGCGCCATGCACATTGTGGCTCTGCTCATGACTGTTATTATGATTCTGCACATCCGATCCAAGTTCACTGCCGTCGGTCGCAAGGAGATTCTCAGCTTCTTCTACTTGTACATGCTCCTCACCTGCATTTCTCTCGTCGTGGATGCCGGTGTCGTGCCTCCCGGAAGTAACCCGTACCCTTACTTTGTCAGTATACAGAACGGTCTGAGTAGCGCTACTATCACCTGTCTTCTTATCAATGGGTTTGTCGGTTTCCAACTGTACGAGGATGGCACGCCTATGTCTGTCTGGATGATGCGCATCTGCTCCGTTGTCGCCTTTGCCATCAGCTTCCTCGTCTCCCTTGCAACCTTCAAGAGCTGGGCAGGTCTTGGTCCCACCAACACCGTCGGTCTCTTTGTTGTCTTGTACCTTCTTAACGCGGTCCAATTGTTTGTCTATGTTGCCATGCAGATTCTCCTTGTCACGCGCACTCTTCAGGACCGTTGGCCTCTTGGAGACATCGCCTTTGGCATCTTTTTCTTTGTCGCTGGCCAGGTTCTTATGTATGCCTTCAGCAGCAAGATTTGCATCGCCATCAGCCACTATTTCGATGGTCTATTCTTGGCTACCATCTGCAACCTTCTGGGCGTTATGATGGTTTACAAGGTATGTTTTTATGTGTCTTGAGTGTGATAAGGTTAAGATCTGAAGCTAATCGTGTAATAGTACTGGGACTCTATCACCAAGGAGGATCTCGAATTCTCCGTCGGCACAAGGATGAACAACTGGGAAGTCAAAGAGCTGCTTCCCGAGGACGAGCGACGTGCTACCGTTTTCTCCGAGGACCCTTACGGTCACTCGAGCTCTTACGATCTCCCCCACTCTCCCAGTAACCAGCGATACTCGACCAAGTACTAGAGTGCTTGACTGTGGATCGAGGGGATACTCAACACTTTACGTCTTTGATGAGCCGAGTTGCATTTTTTTTTCTCTTTTTTATTTTTTTATTCCCTTTTTTTTTTCTTCCGAGAAGCCCAGCCTCGTCCCCAAGGTGGTGGCTCGGGTGGACATGTGCACGCAATGCACTGAATATAGTCTGTTTCTTTTCCGGGATTGAGATTGCGTGGCGTTTCTAGGGATCATACCAAGGCCAGGGAAACTGAGGGAACCGGATGTAGGCACTCAAGGGACGAGGCTGCACAGTAGTACCTCGGTACCAAATTAGGATGGGAGAGAAAGAACCGAGGGGGAAATATCACTGCAGCGAGGAGCTATGGGCTGGTAATACTCTATGGGGTGCATTAATAATGGAGGAGAGGGGTGGGTGCCAATCGGGCATCAGAATTCAGCGGTGGCACGGGCATATAGATATAAAGAGCATGCTGTGATATACGTATACCTTCAAAGAGTAGCATAGTTTTGGTTGCAGCAGAGAATTGAAGCAAAGTTTTGAACCAGTGATAGTTTCCATACCAGTGAGGCCCGGAATGGACGAGTTATAGTGGGCGGATGTGTGCGCGTGATGGGCAGAATGCAGCTAAAATGACGAGTATCGGAGCACATGCAATAGTATAACCTAATCACATAAGCTGGGCGCGAAAGGCCTCGTTCTGATTTGGGCGGCGGACTCCGGTGGTGTGGTTTGGGTCGGGTTGGACAAGGTCAGCTACCCTGTCGGAATTTTTTTCTCTTTTTTTTTTTTTTACTTGCTCATCCTCCATAATCAAACATTTGTGTTGGTTTGCTAGGTCAAACGCCAGCGGGCTTTCGAGAACAAAATTAGGAATGGAACTGAATACTAAGTTGGGACAAGTATACGAGAACGACAGCAGGGTTCTGGCCTGAACCCGGCCGGCTGTATCTGCAAATTATCTCATTGTCGGACCTAGATAATTAAGTAAGCGGTCTCATAGCCGGAGGACCCTGGATGGATGCATAGTCGGAGGGGTTCCTCTTTTTTTTTTTTTTCCCTCTTTTGCTTCTTGGCTGTGGCCCCTCTTCTGCACTGCATCATGAAACGTGCCCATGAGATAGGCCAACGCAATCCTTCCTTGGATGTTGGGGTTTCCACCTGACTCTCTCGCTCAACTAGTTCAACTGGCCCGCCCCCCCTTCTCCTTGGACGTCAGTGCCAAAAGTCCAAACCGACTATCCTGTTACAATCCACATGCTAGCGACCTTGTTTTCCTCATGCCCCCCCTTCGCTGAAGTGGGGCGCTGCCTATGGGGACCAGGGGGTGGTTTCGCTGGGATGTTTTAGTACATACATCGGAACAGGGCAGCAGTGCATCTACTGTACGGGCGCAGGCAATGCAGAGCGACTTGGGCAATGATTTAGTTTTGGATTACATCACGCAACTGATTTTTTTTTGGACCAATTTTTGTTGGGATCCATACCTGCTGCTACAGGCAGGGCTACGCAGCGTGCAGGCAAGAGTAGCAGTCAGGAGCAGGAGGAGTAGCAATGTCGGGATACAAGCAGCAAAGCAGCAAGGAGGACCGGTTATATCATTGGCATTTCGCGCCGAATTTCCGAAAGCAGATTCGAAACCTGACTGGCCGGCAACAAGGAACAATGGAAAAGCGAGACCGAAGCGAACATACGGGACCGGGGTGTGTGTGTTGGTCGCGGACAGGGGGTCAAGGGGGGGGGGCCTTGCGAGCACCGACGCTGGTTGAGGCGTGATGAAATCTGAGCTGTCGATCCTGGGCTGGGGTGAGGTGATTTATTTATTCCAGCATCATTGCTCAGGCTAAGGCGCCCCCATGTGGTCCGGAAGCTTACCGAGTTGGGTTATACTTTGGATGAACGACGAGAGGTTATGTTGCGGCTCATGGTGAGGAGCAAGGCCAGGTGCGCTTTTCCCCAGCCTTTTCGCAACCGCACCCATCAGCCGCTCCGTCACCTTTCTTCTTCCACTTCTGCTCTAGTGCGTGGCTCCAAGACAAAAAAAGAGGAGACCAGGGATGGATGGAGTGACACGGAGATATGGGGGGGGAGGGGGAAAAAAAGAAAAAGAAAGGAAAAGGCGGTGGTCAGCTTTTGCTGCACCTGCTGCACTGCACCAGACGGAGACGGGCCATCCAGCGCAGCGCAGCTCAGCTGGATGTCCACATACAGTAGCGTAGCGTGGCATCGATAAAGTAACCTGCCCATATAATATCAGTGCGCTACTTTACCACATACACCGCAGCGCGGAATCGCGGGTTCCGGATTGGCAGACCAAAAGTCCAAGGGCGAATGGGCGTCGGGGAATCAAACCCAAAAAACAATAAATAGCACCAACTAATGCAAATCCCTGCCGTTTGGCTCGCCTCGTCGCACGCACGCTCGCTCGCACCCAACACCCTGACCGGACAAAAGAAGGGAACAATGGAAAAAATAAAATGTCCGCTGCCAGAATATTCTATTCCATCGTTTGCCTCCACCCCCAGCCTACATGGTTCATTTTTTTACGGTGGTACCTAGTATTTCATTAGTCTGGTTCTCTCTGTACCGCCCGCCACATGATTCGCCAGCGCCCAAGGACCCAGCAAAAGCAGGGGGTGTCACGGGTTAAAAGAAATTCACTAATCAGTAATCTCAATTCCCACTTGGATGAATGAGAGAGGGTAAGAAAAAAAACAAAAGGAAAAAGGCGCCGCCCGCCCCATAATTTTATGTGGTCTCTGGTTTTTTTTTCTTATTCCCTATCCCTCGGCCGCCCGTCATTGGTTTCGGGACCGGCTTCTGTAAGCGTTGGTACGTTGATACGCTGGTACGTACATAATTGGACACATATGTAATGACTGTAGGGTACCTATTAAGTCGGCGCGCTAGCATGAATAGCCCATGCGCCCGCCCTATGTACCTACCGCCTGCGCGAGCCTGTGTGTTGGGTTTCTCACTGATCTCGGATCATGCAATAACCAAATCATTTATTGTCACGTTTTGCTTGCCTTTATGGGCAGGAGGACCAGTGCGAGTCTTTTTTAGCGCCTACCTAAAGCAATTCGGTGATCTTTTTTTTTTTGTTTGGTCGGTTTTTTACGAACACACGTAAAAGAAACACAAAAGTACGGATTTATCAGCATTTTCCTTGTGGCTATTTACATTTTAGCTCCGATTCGCGTGTCTTGGCTCGTATCAGCCTCCATTTCGTGCGTATATGCTCGTCATGGGCTGAGGTCCCGGGTTCGGTTGCCGGACTTGTACAATTACGAGTAGATTTGTTTTATTTTGTTCCATTTTATTTGACTTCCTTTGTATCCTGTAACATTGTAAGGACTCGGGCCCCCCCCATCCCCTCATCTGCCCCGACAGACGTGCGCCACAAAACGCAAGCTTCTTGATGAATCCATGTTGCATTTTTTTTTTTTTTCGCTGGCTTCCGCGTTATCGGTGATGTGATGGGTACGGAAATGGCCAGTCAAAGTCTTGGTTCGTCCCAACCAACAACCCCCCAAAAAAATAACAACAGGCCCGGTCAAGCAAGGACCCATCGGCCATGCGCGACCCCCCCCCTTTCATCGGGGATTGCCTCTTTCTCCTTCGTCCTCAGCGCGGGCTACTGCTGCCACCCACACGCTACTCGTCGAAATATAGTCCCCATGGCGGCACGTGATGGAAAGCTCACGCAAATGGCGACGGGGGTGGCTGGGGGTGAACCTGGAGCCTGGACCCTCGGACAGGGAGCAGGGGTGGTTGAAAAAAAATTATGGCGACCACTCTGTTTCGGCAGAGTACGAAAATACCCTGTCAGGCCGCTCCTCCGGCGGTGTCGACGGTTGCGGTGACTGGTTGGTTCTCCCCGATACCCACCGGTGATGACTGGTGAAGGGCTAATGATGATGGCTGTTGGTTGTGTGTGTGTGGTGGCCGTGTGTGTTGCAAGATGCATGGCGAGCAAAAGAGGAGGCACTAGGCGGTATGGAGTACATGCTGTAAGTACTTACTGACATACAAGTTGGTGGTTGGTTGGCGCTTCAAGGGGGGTTTAGTGTTTCTTTCCTTACTTCTTTCTGTTTCCCGCTCGTCGTCATTGGGCAGCGCGGGGGGCGTGTCTTGCAAGGGCAGTATGCCTAGTAGGCGAAACCGACAAAGCATTGGCCTAGCCGCCCGCTAGGTACAATGCAATCAATGACTGATTCATTGTAAGAAAACAGGCGTCGCATGGTGGCAGCGATCCATTCCCAGGATGCATCCTCATGCCATTAACCTAGCTTATTAACTTATTACGGATACAACTATCAGCTGCTGGTGCAGAGTAGCACCGCACCCTACCGTGCTGCATCCCTATCTGTATACTGTATCATATCTCGGATATTATCGCTCTCATGTCCGTCGCTGTCTGGCGCTTTTTGAGGGGCTGTGAGGGGGAGGAGGAGGGGGCGTCTGTCGGCTAGGCCCATCGATGTCCCACGTTTGCGCCAGCTTTCAAGCCGCAACAGGATAGGCATCGGGAATAGACATTAAGATAGGGATGGATATGGATAGGGATAGGGATAGGAATCGGGACATGAACAAGGCATGAAAAAAAAAAAAAACAAGGACGGGATGAATGTCTGATCTGGCTGTGTTTGGTGGAATCGATTACAGTGAATCACCCCCTCCCCGAACCTGAACCCGCACAATGCCGCACCGTACCGCCTGTTGGTCTTGGGTCTTGTTGCCAAGTCTCAAAAAATCCCGGATTTCGCTTTTGCCCACCAACCCAACCAAGAGAGAGGGACTCGCTCACGTTTTTTCTCTCATCTGACGACCCAGTGCGTTGGTACCGTTAGAACACCTCCTCCTACACACACACTCTTTTTTACTCGCTCACTCACAGACGCACACGTTGACTTAATTTTTTTTCTCATCCTTTTTTTTATTTTTTTTTTATTTTACAAGCCCCTACCATCCAGTCTAATCTAACCTAACCTAACGAGATACCCTTCCACTCTATCTCGTTCCCTGCATTCTTCCCTCCCTTTGCTCAACTTTTTCTTTTTTTCCCTTCCCTCCTCTTTTCTCCCCTCTCCCACTACGTCCTTCTCCTCTCTCTTCCCCCCTTCCATCATCCGAGCGTAGGCCTTGTCTGTCGCGCCGCCGGAGCTCGTCATTATTCCTTTGTCATCTACTTGGCTGGCACTCCACCCCATCCCCACCTGACAAGGCCGATTCCATTGCCCATAATAGCCTTTCTTCTCTCGCCCACTTATTCTTACTTATTTCTCCGGCGGGATAGCCTCTCCTTACTACCTCGTAGGACGCCCCAAAAACCTAGAAACAACCACCACCCCTCCCCCGGCGTTGCTCTTCTTCTTGCCATAGAGCCGTCGTGCAACGTTTCCCATACGCGTTTTCTGCGCCGCCGCGTTGCCCGTCTCTGTCGCCCGTCCCCCGAGCGATTTCGGGATCTGGACTCATTTCTTTCGGTGAGGAACCGCTCTCCACCCGGCGTCAGTTCTTTTTTTGGGTTTTTTTTTTATCCCTCCCCATAAGGATCGGCGCCCCGACACAGCGCCAGACGAGCCATTGCAGAAACATCGGCCACAGCTCCCTGCAGGGGTGGGCGCGCGCCAGCCAGGGAAGTGGGCTTATTCTGCGCCAAGGTCAAGGGGGGGTGAACAGAGACAAAGCGCATTTATTTGGTCGTTGGGTCAAGACACGCCATCGCGCCGTGCTGTCTGTCGCTCGCTCGCATCGCATCGCCAACGCCAAACCGGAAGAGAACCAGCTGTGCGGGCCAGACGGCAGACGGGGAAGTGGAAAGCTGCACTTTGCATTACCCTCGTGCGCTGCGCTGTACCAAGATCAGCCCGGCCGCGCTTCCAGCGGGAAGACGTTGTTGTCCAATTCCATCTCCATCTGCACCAAGCAAGGCCGTTGTGCCATCTTTTCTTCTTCCTAGTCCTTCGTGCCCATTTACGTCCCGGCACGTTTCTTTTTCTTCATCTCATTCTCCTCCTCTTTTCGTCCTAATCGCCGCCTCCCCCCCCTGCACATCGTCTACGCATCTTACACATCTAAGGCGAACGCCCCCCCTCTCCCCCAACGACCCAAGATTCATTCAATCTCACCTGCACTTGTTTGCCTGGCTTCTTCAGCCTCGTTGTCCACCTCACTGGCTACTTACGAGTCGTCGGCGCTTCCGATCCATCGGCGATTTTTTTTTGCCCCCCCCCCTCGGAATCCACTCGCCGCAGCGATAGGTTCGCATGCAGCAAACCAAGATTTGGCCACCTCGGTCTCTCTTTTTTTTTTTTTTTTTTTTTTTT
>KV875245.1:490914-510634 GCA_001879505.1 Calonectria pseudoreteaudii | reverse complement strand
TTTTTTTTTTTTTTTTTTTTTTTTTTGGTATTTCCGATAGAGGGGATCGGTATTATCTGATCCCCAACTGCCAACACTGGACTTGCTATTAGGGAAGAGTTCAAAGAAGTTTTATGGTTTCGAGACCGAGCATGGCATGGGGGAGAACAAAAGAACACCCGGGGTTTTTCTTATTCCTATTTTTGCGTCTTCTTTTCTCTTCTGCCTCTCTTGGTGGTTCATGAAATGAAATGGGGGGGGCTAGGCCGGAGCCGGTTCGGGTATCGGTGTTCAAGGAACGGAATGGACAAATTGGGGGCGCGAGAGAAAATAAATATGCGTCAAAGTAAAAGAGATATGAACGCTTGTGTGAGCTGGCGAGAAAAAAATTGCGTGCGAGTGAGAGAGAAAGTAACCAGCGAGTGCCTTCAGTTTCATATTTCAATAATGGACTTTTCTGAATCCTTCTATTCTTTTCTTCCGCCGCGTCCAGACAGTGCTGGATCGAGGTGAAAGAGGGTATTTTTTTTATTAAACTAAACACATGTTGACCCCTTCATTGTGAACCAATGTGTTTCTATCCCAAATTATTCCTTATCCAAAGACCCGGCCCATACACGAGCAGATTGACGCCTGCAAAATTGTACACGCTTGTAATTCTTCCGACAAAGCAAACAAAGAGCTATATATTTCATTTGTCCATGCCATTCATGACCGCCTCCTCAACGACCGTCCGCCTATAGCTGCCACAGTCTCGACGCCCTTGCTGACGATGGGTTTGATTTCACCTGTGCCACCCATCATGCGGTTCATCAGCGCCGCTTTTACCTCCTCAGCGCGCGGGTCATGATACTCTAGCTGTGTGGGGCGAGGCAGGTCCTCGGCGGGCGCCGACTCCGAGTCACGCAGGCTGTCGGAGCGGGCGGCGTCGCTGCTAGCGTTCGAGACGTTACTGATGGCGCGACCGAGGATTTGACGACGGCGTGGCCGCGGCACGGCTGGATGAGGCGCAAAGGGATCATCGTCAGTGGCGGCCGAGTTATGAGAGGCTGATGTGTTGGTAGAGCCCATGGATCCGATCAGACCAGTTAGCTTAGAGGTGAGGGCCTGACGCTCAGCAGCTTTGGCCTGCTGCCTCTTGGCCCCTTCTGCTTGCTGCCTCCGCTGTTCGTCCTTGGCCGTTTCTTCTGGTGTAGGGTCTTCTGGGGGTGAGACAACGGCGGCTGCAGTCTTGGCGGGCTCAGATAGTGTTCGAGGTAGAGAGGCACGTTTTGGTGGGGGTGGGGACTTGTTCAGGCGGCCATTAGAGACCTCTGCGAGGGGACTATCAAAGTCTGAATCTTTGGCGAAGCTCTCAGGGGCAGGGTGTGTTCGGGCGGTGGCAAAGTCGGCGGTGGTTAGAGAATCATGGGATTCTGAAGGTTTTGGTCGCGATTTGGGCTTGTCGGGGGAGTCACGGTCAAATGCTGTGGTGTCAACACCTGCCCTGGCCGGCGGCTTGGGCATGCTGAGTTTTGATGAGGATCGTCTGATAGCCGATTCAGACTGTGTGCGATGGAGGGTTTTGGCCGCTGCTCCAGGTTGGACGCCAGTTGCTTGCTTCAGTTTCTCGAGGGGCTGTTGTGCATGGAGTTCTTTGGCAGCCTCGTAATGCTTCTTGAGCTCCGGAAATACAAAATCATCCAAAGGTACATTGTAACCTGTCGAGATACACTCCCAAAGCCACTCAGCTGAGACAGCTGGGACATTCCATTTCAAGGCCATACGAAGCTTCTCCTTGCGCATTGAAGCCAGCGACTTACATATTAACACACTTGTTCCACGACGAAAATCTCCTTCAAATATAGCACCAAGTTGGGCTAGACCGCGAGCGACTTGGCTCAGCTCAATGCCGGTAAATGCAGCGGTGCATATTGTTAGATCGGAGAAACCTGGGATTGGAAAGAGGGGAAAGGGTCGACCGAGGACATGCTCATTTGGATCGAAAAAAGACTTGTTATGTAGACATTTCTCGATGTAATATTCTGTCACAACGTAGAGACCATCATAGTTGGCGTGGGGGTGTGTGTCGGGCTGTGAGGCCTGAGGCACAATGAGGAAGCGACCTCTTGGTTCTCCTGGCTGTGGGAAGGGACCGAGAGCAGCCTCATGAAGAAACGAGCAAATGCTTCCTCCAAGTGTACTTATGGTCTGCTCGAGAATAGTTGTGCGTTGGGGGGTGAAGCCGTGTATATAAAAGTAGCAGTGACCAAACACCCCTTGGGGTTCTTGGAGGACGGGGATGGCGGCCGCAGGCTTCTTGGGTTCTGATTGAGGCTGTTGGGGGATATCCGCGACCTGCTTCTCTTGTTCGTTGGCGAAGGAATACTCTCTGGATGTTGACCTTCCTAGAATATCGCCCCAGAGGTTGTTACGCTGCGAGTTGAGCTTCATACTGGCTGTTTTCCTCAACTTTCTTGGTCCGTCGTCGGCACCGTTTGCCATGAGCGATCTTGATCGTTTCCCTAGAGAAGCCCGTTTCGGATCCCTCTTGACCCAAGCACCTTTGCCCTGTTCCTCGGCCGGTAATATTGGGTTGAACTTGGCCTCTTCTAGTATCATGCCTCGCGCAAGAGATTGGGTGAGCCACTCAAGAGTGACGGCATAGATGTCCCAAGCCTTTGCAGCGACAAACTTTTTGCCTTCGGGCTTACTGACAATGAGATGGGTACAGCGCCTTGTCAGGTCTCCCGTATACGTGCCCCCGTTGGATGTAATCTTGCGCGCAATCTCGTCACGCTGGTCACCGAAGCCTGTGAGGCAGATGAGCAGCGATTCTCTGCCAGCCTCGACGGCTGCAAGATCGACGCCTCGTTTCTCCAGAGGCTTCAACTGATGTTCGGATTCTAAGGCTGGAAAGTCAATCTCGTCGTCCTTCTTCCACAGCTCGCTCAGAGCCTCAATCCAAGCGGCATCCATGGCCTTGATATCGGAGCGTTCACGTGCGACATGACGGTACTTGGGGGTGTCGTAGTCGCCAACGATGAGGTGGGTGACGTCGGGTGTGAGGTCGTACTTGTGCACGCCGCCGAGCTCGGCGACTTTGCTGGCAATACTGGTCTTTCGTTGTGGTGGACATGTTAGCTACCTTCACAGTGCAGAGGGCGAGGGACAACAAACCCGCTGATCGGGAGGGATGCTCGTGCAGCAGACAATGATGCCCTTGAGCGGCTGTGCGGCGTCAAAGGGGATAGACTGGAAGTCATCCTCGGTGTTATTCGGCGACGCCATGGCAGGTCCTAGCTGCCCAAGGTCGCGGTCCCTTTGTCTTGTGTTTGTTTGGGGTTGGTTGGCCGGGTCGTGACCTTGTCCATCAACAACTTTTTGGAGTAGAGGGTCGCTTATCCAAAAAAGAACGAACGCGTCCAAGAGGTGCACCGCGTCAAGTGGTCCCGCCCAAGCCACTAATAATAGGCACACGTCATGGCTGTCAGCGGTTGAAGTGGGGGGAATGCACGACATTGACTAGGAATTGTCCAGTAAATAGCCCGCGATCAAAAGTTATAAAATGAATGACATGTACGACCTGCAAACCAATTAATCAATTAATTTGATTTCCGGAATTATTTTGTATTTGCACTCTTCTGGGACGTCGTATTCTTGCCATTACGCTGAGGGGATAATTATTCCAGCAAATGAAGACAAAGATAGAAGAGCAATAAAATAAAATAGGCTTCTCACATAAATCCAAACCAGAATGATGTAGTGTCTGATGAATTAGTGCCCCCCTGATATCATTTCAAGCATATGTATCGTTTTTCTTCTTCTTTTTTCTTTTTTTTTTTCTTTTTTTGGTTGGATATATAACTGCACTGTTCCCTTAGTGCACCCAGTTGCCCATAAAACGGGTCAACCCTTTCATGTGTGAGTTGTCTCAATCTCAGAAAGTCACTAAATGGCTGGAAGGAAAATCCTCCAGAAATTTTTTTTCGTGTAGATTCTTATTTTATATAACGTAAGAAATGAATTTTTTTTGTTCAGGTAGGACCTCAAGTAAAAGCGTGTCGTGAGCATTAGTTCTGCGATTGAGAGCGGGGAGGTGGGGTACTGACGTGAGTCTCTGACAGTCCAATGTGAAAAGATCAAGTACCGTAAATACCTGTCTCCAAAGACAAAATGATGCTAGAGAAATCGCTCTAGTGTTTGAGAAGTATAACATTATTTCGAGTTTCCTATTGTTTACAATTTCCCACTTCTCATCCCAATTCAAGACAGCTTGGTGATAGCAAGGGTCATCTAGTGTCGCGTGCCCCTCATCCAACTACCTGCACCTGGGTGCGAGGCTTGGATCGTCTCAGTTGTAACCCACCAAGGCTAACTTTGGACGGTAGATCTAATCTCATACAGATCTACGATAGGGGTCATGCGTTTATCCTTGTAAATCGAGTATAATCAATCCATGCGGGATTGTAGACATCAATTTGGATGACTTGATTTGAAAAAAGCGCATCTGGCGAGAATAAAAAAAATCAATTGGCCCTGGTTGGTTGATTCGTTCGGGCATGATGGGCTTGTACTAGATGAGGAAGATATTCGTGCATATCCGTGAAGCAAAAGAGATAAGTCGCACACTGATCACTTTTTGACATCTCTCCAGCCTGTACACGAAGATGCTACTGAGATATCCACTCATCCATGTGCCCAATCCTTCAACCTTTCGGAGCTGCTCAGCTCCAGGAACCACCAGCCCCAATGGTCAGCCACACCTTAGTTATAGTGGTCGAATGCCCCACCGTCAGCAAGTTGGGTACCTACAACATCACAGCCTTGTCGCAAAAGGCTCCATGCATTGATCCAACCCCTCCATCCAACACAAACACACCACGTCCACCTCTCTCCGTCACCGTCGTCTCTAGGAGCCACCCTTGGGCGACATAACTTACGTTTTCTCTCCTAGCAGCCATCTGACCGCGGCGACAAACCACCCTGGCCTGCCCTCTTCGTCCACCTTCCACCTTGGAATCTCGCCCGTCTCGTTCGTGCACATCCCCCGCGACCCCTCCCTCCTCCGCCCTCTGCTACAAAAAGCTGCCTCGCGATCCACTCCCGGCAGCAGACCCTCGCTCGGCACGCAACACCAACAAACCACCTTCCCGACTCACTTGGCCTCGGTCTCGGCCCCGGCGTCTTGCTACTTCGTCCACGACCTCACACCTACCCATACGCACAAACTCCCGAC
This sequence comes from Calonectria pseudoreteaudii, assembly GCA_001879505.1. Lineage (NCBI taxonomy): Eukaryota > Fungi > Ascomycota > Sordariomycetes > Hypocreales > Nectriaceae > Calonectria > Calonectria pseudoreteaudii. The sequence continues at coordinate 505,437 of KV875245.1, read as the reverse complement.
CAACATGCCGCCCCCGTCCGCTGCCCAGCAAAAGGTGCTCGTCGCCCAGTTTATCGCCCTAACTGGCGCCTCGGACCGCCATGCAACTCGAGTATGTTTCCCCATCTACACCACGCACGCCACATCTCGCTGCAGCACCTCCCCCGCACGCCTCTCCATGACGCAAAAGAAGCATTTCGCGATGGCAGTCGTAAGCGGCATCGGGCCGGCGGGGGTTGCAGCGGGGATGCAGTTGACCCCAAGGGGCCCCAAGGGTCATCGGATGAGGTGCATGGATGGACCGGACTAATATCGACTACCACAGTACCTCAAGGCCGCCAGTTTCAAGATCAACGAGGCTGTCGATTCGTAAGTCATTTTCTTCCGTCTCTGCTGCTTAACTGCTCCCCCCCCTTGCCCCTGGGTCCCGTGGCGTCCTGCTCCTTCTCCTTCGTTGGTATCCCCTGTTCGTTAGTGTGGCGGTATTCTCGACCTAAACTCAATCGCCGCCAATCTTTTAAAATTGGGACGCCGACTCAGGCCTCATCCGTCACGTTGCCAGCATGGATCCGGGGATGGCAAACCTACAGCGCGTCCGGATGCCTCGTGCTGGTTACCTTGGGTTCGTACTGGGTTGTTCCTGTGGCTGCTATGCCTCCCTCTCCCCGCGTACCAATGCCTACAACGCCTGTGGTGGGCGGGTCCACTGATATTCGGCTCACTTGCTTGACGCACAGCAAAGTATGGCCGACAGTGACGCCGATGGCTGTGAAACAACGTCGTTTCCCGCGTCAAAAGGGGGGACGCCTCCGTGCCCATTGCGCGCGCCGTTGCCATTCTCTTGCGCCTTTCCCCCTATGAGGTCTCTTGGCTCCGGAGCCCCGTCGATCAATCATGGTCCATTTCTCAACGTCGACGACTTGTCTCCCCTCCTCACTTGACTGCCCTGCGCCCTGGCCACCCGCCTACCACGGACACGTCCCATCTCATCTCAGCCCTGCACCGCGGATTTCTTGATTGAAACATTCCCTTCTTTGCACCTCCATTAGCTGAGCTGGAACCATGGGTTGGAAAGGCGTCAAGAACCACATCTCTTCCCGCGTCATCCCGTCCTGGTCGCTGTCAAGAAAGCCGAGCAAACAAACCTTGAATGCATCCATACAAGATCCGTCCAAGGAACCGACAACACGGTACACCATCTCAGCCGCCCACGCGCTTACGCTTGTCTTGAACCATGGGCAAACTGCCCACCACGAACCCTCGAGTGAGGGTCTCGCCCGCTCTCTTAGACCCAGTTGGCGCTTCATATATGACACCCATTTGAGACTAACATTCCTGTTCGCTCAGGTACTTTTCTTCAAACACCGACCCCTCGCCTCAAGATGGCAAGCTGGAGGCGCTTTTCGATGGCCTACGAGGTATTACTTGTTCTGCCCCAATTGTTGCTGTTGGGCGCCAGACTCACGCGTACTAGCCGAAGGAACCGATGAGAAGGACAAGCTGGAGCTTGAATCAACCATGACATACCTTGCTGAGGTGCTTGGTGTCAATATGGAAACCGCAGAGCTTCTCGTGGCAGTCGAACTGGTTCAGTCCCCCACGCTAGGCGTCATTGAAAAGAAAAGTTATGTGGACGGGTGGAAAGCCGCTGGGTAAGTTTCCGATTCCGTAACCTTGTCAACCCTGGGGCGCTATTCAGAAGTGTCCGTGCACCTGGAACCACAGCTCTAACCTTTTTTCTTTTTCTCCCACCAGCGCTGGCACAACACACAAGGAGCATGCTGCGTACCTTCAAAAGCAGGCTCAAGCTCTCTCGACAGACGCCGCCTTATTCAAGAAAGTGTATAGACACACCTTTGTTGTCGGAAGGGAGAATGGCCAGAAGGCTCTGTCACTAGACAACGCCCTGATCTACTGGTCCACCTTATTTTCTCCCCCAGGCATGGTCTGGAAATCAAAGAACCATGATTGGCTGGAGCTCTGGAAGGAATTCTTGGGGGAGAAGTACTCTCGCTCAGTCAACAGGGATATGTGGAATATGACACTCGAGTTTGCCCTAAAGTCAATCGCTGATGAGACTCTGTCGTTCTGGAACGAGGACGGAGCCTGGCCTGGTGTCATTGATGACTTCGTCTTGTGGTGCCAAGAAAAGGGCATCACCAAGGCCGACAGCATGGAGGTGGATAACTAGCTTGAAGCTCCTCTCACTTGGACGGTGTCGCAATTGCAATCACTACATAATGGACCATGGCAACTATGACCTCACCGCCGACACACGACTTTTTTATTTTCATGGACGACATATCGCACAGGCGCCAACCGGGAGCATGGGCAAAAGGACAGTTTCTAGAAGCGGATGGCGTTGGCCAAGGAGTACTGAAGACTGCTACGGCCTCCAATGAATGAATTTATGTTATGATAGATATGTAGGACCAGAAGAGGAAATCATGATGAGACTACAGTCATCTCAGCCCAAGTTTCTCATACGGTGTCAATTGAGAATTCGGGGTTATTTTCCCTTGGGAACCTTGGGCGACTTGGTAATTCAATTGTGTGGCGGCTTTGAGTTTAAGATTGCAATGTAGAGATTCCAGGCTCTAAAATATTTCATACAACCATGACCGCCGGTCCTCCGGCGGTATGCAGTTTTATACACGGCATCGTCTTTTGATGTGATGCCTCATACAGCCATAGACATGCGTGGCCCATTTCCCCGTTTCTCCCATGGTCAAGTATCCTACATCATGCCGCCTGTTTTCCCATGACCGGACCCAGGCCCATTCCGAATTCCGCCAAGTCATAAAAAAAGATGCTTCTTCTTCCTCCTTCTAAATCCCTCTTCCTTTTCTTTACGCCTCTCCTCCTTGAGTCTTCCACTTGGGGGGTCCGAAGCGGGCAATGGTCTCGAGCTTGCCGTCGCCGAGCTTGACATGGGCGGAGCGAATCATACGGGGCTCCAGGCGCAGGGTGTTGCGGATGTTCTGGTGAACCTGTGTGGACGAGTCGTATCGCATGACAAAGTAGTGGCCGTGGGTGTGCTTCATCTGGTGCACGGAGATGGGCTTGGGCAGCGAGAAGACGCCCCAGTTGGCGAGGCCGCGGACGACGCCGCCATTCTTGAGGACGAGGGAACCGACGGTTTGGGCAATTCTGTAGATCAGTCAGGGTTAGTCGAGTCCATTCCCTGGGGGGGGGCGAAGTCATCGTGGGGGGAGGTTGTGTGGTTCGCTCGCGGGTTAAAAACGTACTCCTTCACCTCGCCGAGGTTGCCTGGACGGACCTGGTTTTCCTGTTAGCCAATTGCTCGCGGGAATGAATAGACGGGGAGGTTCAGCGCACAATTGCAATGAGTTCGTAGAGCATCTTTGCGAATACATCTACAGAAACAATGGGGATGCGGCGTGGGAGTCGGGACTTGATATCGCACGAGCTCTGGCAGAATTTCTGGGCGGGTGGGTATGCCGACGTTTACCCGCGGTGAAGCGGTTCAGGTGTACATGATGTGGTGGGGCCATTTGCTCGAGAGAGTCAAGTAAGAACCCCGACAAGCTTTTATTTCCAATGTGTATTGGCGATTTTTCGGAGTTTCTGGTTATTTCACCTGGTGGTGGTCGTTTAAGTCCAATTTATATTTAATTCGTTACTGTTTCGTACCGATGGAAGAAAATCATCAAGGAAAGAGACTCATTGAACCCACCCGATGTTCCGCTTAGCGAAACAACCATCTGCAAAGTGTTCTGGCGCAAGTTATGCTTCCTGTCATAGCCCGACAAACTAATAGACGATTGACTGCGACTCGCTATTTTGCTGGTTTTTTATTCTTTTACTTTTCTCTTTTGACCATGCGTCGCGAGAAGAAAATTGATCTAATATCAGGGAGTGACCCCTTGCTGCTTGTTTAAATCATCAAGCGAACAGGCTTATAAGTTTATAGTATGTTCTATATATGACACTCATTATTATTTAAAAATAAAATATTGTACCAGAGGAAAATGATTCTGTGTAATTATGATGTCGCCATTATGTTGAGCATTATTGCGGCACTAGTTTATACTAGGACACAGTCAGGATTCTGCTTGAGCATAGTGCAGACATTCAGAAGGTAACCAACCTCCGACAGACGATGGCTTTATTTCGGGCGACAAAAATCTTGATGGAGCGACGTTGAGGTTTGCTAATGAAGCCATGTATTTGTCATTGCAGCTTCAGGAAGAACATCTCGACATGTAAAATTGACTTAGCTCGTAGAGAGGCATCCAAGTAGGCTTGCCTGCCCACATAAGTTCGTGATTCCGTTGGTAGGTCGTAGTGTCTAAAATATTGTACACGGGATTATCATGTTCCCTGGACCCAATTCCATTTGACTCCTTTTAGATGTTTATAGTTTTTCATTCGACAATGCTCGCCAAATATTCCAAGGAAGCTTCCATCCGCCGGGTTTCACCGCAAATGGATCGAAATCAGCTTGCTCTAATCGTTGCAGATACTGCTGTGCGGGAACAGCCTCTAACAAAACCCCAAACCCTTGCTGAATTTCTCTAACATCGTTGCTCTCTTCTTCGTAAAAGTGCTCGCCTTCCCCATGATGCTCGAACTCATGACCTGGATCCTCTCCAGCTTTAAGTCGCTTCAACATTTCTCTGGCGGTGATGAGATGGTCGTTGGCGCGCGTTGCAACCTTGAAGACTGCATCTTGGAGGCCTGGAGCGTTGGGACCTTGGCGGAAAACTTCCTCTTCTTTGACCCCCGCCTCGGCCATTGCATCGAGGGGGAGTAATATTGCCGGGTTGCGGGTGGGGGCTTCCATGCCGGTTGGTGTCTCCGTCGGGGGAGGAGGTGCAGCGAGAATAGGGATTCCTCGCAATACAGCCACGATACCGCAAGCCTTTCCAATGTGACTGGCGAGGTGATCGACATTCATTGATCGGAGGGGCATGGATGCCAGAGTCGCATACATTAGGGTCGAGTATGTATTCTCGGCATAATCCTCTAAACTAGCCAGGCTAGCATAGGGACGATTGTTCATGTGTTTTTCTCTCGTCTTAACAAGCCGCGAAATCCAGAACTTGATGGATTTCTTGGTCGCACTGCCAGCGCGGGCCTCGAGATCCTGCAGCGCCTTGTGCAGGAGGATGCAGATGGGTTCACGGGGGGGACGGCCCGCAAAGGTTTTGTCGAGGGACTCTTGCCAGAACTTCATGCGGAGGGCCCCAATCGTAGGGTTTGATACAAGCTCGGGGAGACGAACGAGTTCCAAGTTGAGGGCGCGGAGGGCGGCATAGGTGTCTTGGACCGGGGGAGGGACAAAGCGGCGGATGAGGTGCGCATCGTGATCGTTATTTCTGGAGAAGAGTTAGAAGGCCAATTGTGAAATATAGGGTCAATTGCGACGCACTGGAGCTGTGTGTAGCAATACCGCCGCGCAGACTCAACATCTGCGTCCGTGATGTAGGTTCGTCGGCTCAAGTGGGCATGGACTTGGGCGCGGGCAAGCCCTTGAAAGCCCTGGCCCAGGAGCCTTGGACGATGCATCCAGACAATTGAGATGCTTCAAGACTAGAGGAAAGATCTCGAAGGCCAGGGTTTACAGGGTAAGCGACGGAATTGGCGCGACAGTGGGCGACATCGGCATCGTGATTAAAAAGAGCCAGCCATGGGCGGCGGATTTGCAATACTTCCACTTTCGACCTTGGGCCCCGGAAATTTTTACATGACGTCGAAGCGCTAGCTATCAGCCACTGCGGTTCAGCCACAGCCACTGCAAACGTCCTCATTATAGTGGTGGGGTCGCTGAGACACGATCATGTGACCCCTCTACGCGGTCCGTCGCGCTGGGAAGGTCCATCGCGTCTCCCAAAAGTTGTAGCCATCGTAGCGGGATTGCCTGGTGGACAGCCCACATCGCCACCGTAACCTGGGTCATTTTCGATGACAGTTGTCGAAAATGGACTTTGGAGGCTCGCCAGAACCCTCCGCCAAGAAACGGAGGTTCTTTGTCGATCCGGATGAACCACCTTCTTCTGATCTCGTTCTCCCTAGCTCACCGTTGCCCCAGCGAAGGCGCTTCTTCAAGGATGAGGACGACATCAACCACGAGGAAACAGATCCCAACAACGTAATCCAACGACCGAATCCTTCTGAACAGCAAGCCCCTGAACCGAACCAAGATCAGTCTATGCCATTTGACAAAGATACCTTTCTCAGCTTTATTGGTGAAAATGCTACCCCAGATGTGGTTGAGGCGGTCCAAGCCAACTGCGACAACAACCTGGAACGAGCGGTCAACATGTACTTTGACGGCACGTATAAGAAGTTTTTGAAGAAGAAAACTCCGTCTTTGCCACTTAGCCAAGCCACTCAGAAATTATCGAACAATCCCTCCACCGCTACTGTTCCCGAGCGACCGCGGACAACCAACCTGTCACGACAACTGTCAAACCCACGATATATTGGCGCATTCGGTGTTGAAGGATGGGCTACTCGAAGCGGAACCAACCTCCTGAAACACGGTGATGTTGTGAAAATCGAGCGCCATAAAATCCAGCCCCCACAGCCAAAGACAAAGGGCAAGGCGAAGGGATCTGTGACACCTGCAAAGTCAAACAATTTCGCTTCCAGAAAGAACGATGTGATGGTGCGCTTCACGACTCAGAGCGGAACTGAAGTTGGGAGGCTATCAAAGGAAACTGCAAATTGGGTATCGACGTTGATTGATCAGAAGGTCTGCAAGTTTGAAGGAACCTGCGTCTATGCACCCGAGCGTTTACGAACAAACGACACCGTGTTTCTGCAGTTGAAATGCTCTCTTCTCGATTCCGCGTTCCATAGCAGAGCATTTCGACTTGCTGACGATCGCTCGACCGCATTTTTCGAACAAGATGAAACCGGTGACGAGAAGCAGCTTCGTCTCAGGCAATTTGCATTGGTCAAACTGCTCCAAGAAATCAACTTACAGCCTACCATGTCCAACTCATCAACCAGGGATGGACGCACAGGATTGCTGAAAGCAGCTGAGCAGGACGAATTGAAACAGCAGGAGGCCAAAAAAGTCCAGTCGAACAGCAAAGACTCGAATTCGTCAGATGAAGAGGAGGGAGAAGAGTTGGAACAGGATCAGCTCGATGCACTATACAAAAAGGCACAATCTTTCGATTTCAGCACCCCTGAGGCAGAACCAGCTGATACATTTGCCATGACCTTGCGTTCATATCAGAAGCAGGCTCTTCATTGGATGATGGCCAAAGAAAAGGACGAGAAGAGTAATCGGGAGCCATCCATGCATCCTTTATGGGAAGAGTATACTTGGCCACTGAAGGATGTTGACGACAATGTTTTGCCCAAAGTCGAGGGCCAGCCAAAGTTCTATGTCAATCCTTACTCTGGTGATCTTTCTCTTGACTTTCCGGTTCAGGAGCAGCACTGCCTTGGTGGCATTCTGGCAGACGAGATGGGACTTGGAAAGACTATTCAGATGTTGAGTTTGGTGCATAGCCATCGATCTGAGGTTGCACTGGAAGCCCGAAAATCGGCAACAGGAATTTCTAATGTAAACCAACTTGCTAGGTTGGGCATGAATTCATCTGCGGTTCTTGATGCGCCTTGCACTACTTTGGTCATTGCCCCGATGTCACTCCTCGCTCAATGGAAAAGTGAGGCTGAAAAAGCATCAAAGGAGGGCACCATGAAGATTGAACTTTACTATGGAAACGAAAAGTCAAATAACCTACAGGCTCTCTGCTGTGCTGCCAATGCTGCCAGTGCTCCCGATGTGGTTATTACCAGCTACGGCGTCGTGCTCTCCGAGTTTAGTAGCATAGCTGCTAAAAACGGAGACAAATCGTTCCACAATGGAATATTCTCCTTGAAGTTCTTCAGAGTGATACTTGATGAGGCACACCACATAAAGAACAGGGCCTCGAAAACAGCCAGGGCATGCTACGAGATCCAAGCTAACCATCGTTGGTGCCTTACGGGAACTCCGATTGTCAATAAGCTGGAAGACTTGTTTAGCTTGGTGCGTTTCCTTGGAGTGGAGCCTTGGAACAACTTTTCATTCTGGAGAACCTTCATCACAGTGCCCTTTGAGTCTGGCGAGTTTGTGCGGGCATTAGACGTGGTGCAAACCGTTTTGGAGCCTCTTGTGCTTCGACGCACCAAGGACATGAAAACCCCCGATGGAAACCCGCTCGTGCAGCTTCCTCCAAAGCAGGTTGATATTGTGGAGGTTGAACTTTCAGAAACAGAGCGAGGAGTTTACGACTTTATCTTCAACATGGCGAAGCGCACCTTTTCTGAAAACGTTGAGGCTGGAACAGTCATGAAAGCTTTTACAACAATTTTTGCCCAAATTCTTCGGCTTCGCCAAACCTGCTGCCACCCCATTCTTGTGCGCAACCGCGACATCGTTGCCGAGGAAGAAGAAGCCGGGGCGGCGGCAGATGCAGCGGCGGGCTTGGCAGACAACATGGACCTCGAGTCTCTCATCACGCAGTTCACGGCGGTAACCGATGAAGCATCTAAGGAAAACAACCAAGTTTTTGGCGCTCACGCGTTGGAAGAGATCCGCGACGAAGCAGAAAACGAATGTCCTTTGTGTTTTGAGGAGCCGATGAATGACCAGACAGTCACTGGCTGCTGGCACTCCGCATGCAAGAAGTGCCTGCTGGACTTCATCAAGCATGAAACTGATAGGGCGGTGGCTCCCCGGTGCTTCAACTGTCGCGAGCCACTTAATAAGCGGGATCTGTTCGAGGTTGTGCGCCATGACGATGAACCCAACAACTTCTCCAAGAAGCCGCGAATCAGCCTGCAGCGGCTAGGTGTCAATGCGTCATCGGCAAAGGTAGTTGCACTAATTTCCGAGCTCCGCAAACTGAGGCGAGAGCACCCCAAGATGAAATCGGTGATATTCTCTCAATTCACGTCATTTCTCACCCTCCTAGAGCCTGCACTTGATCGTGCTAACGTTAAGCACCTCCGGTTGGACGGATCGATGGCGCAAAAAGCGCGAGCTGCGGTACTGGCGGAATTTACAGAGCGCAAGGGATTCACAGTGCTGCTGATTAGCCTACGGGCTGGTGGAGTTGGGCTGAATCTGACAAGTGCGGGCCGGGTCTTCATGATGGATCCATGGTGGAGCTTTGCAGTAGAGGCGCAGGCCATCGACCGAGTGCATCGCATGGGCCAAGAGGCGGAAGTGCAAGTCAAGCGATTTGTGGTCAAGAACAGCGTGGAAGAGCGGATGCTCAAGGTGCAAGAGAGGAAAAAGTTCATGTAAGTGCACACGGCAGCGGAGGGGCTTGTGGAGGCAGAACTAACGCGGAACACAGAGCTTCCTCACTGGGGATGATGAGCGACGAGGACAAAAAGCTCCAGAGGATTGAGGACATCAAGGAGCTGCTCAGCTAGTTGTGCAAGCGACAGTGTGGCTCGTGCAACGACACCTGGCTGGTGATGTGGTATATACTTGGTGGTGTATTTTTGGCGACACTTGGCGTGGGACGCATATATCGGCGTTGTGGGACTGAACTGGCAAACAGGGATTGGAAGTAGGCAGACGCAGGAGCGGTGTCATTCGCTGGATGAACTGCGGCCACGGGCTTGAGAATGATGCATGCCGGTCGGCGTGCCTTGTACACGTTATGAAGTTATACTGGGCTATGAAACAACAGGCGGAGGTTTGATCGGAGGGCCTGACTGCAAAACAATCATGCTGTAGCGGATTCCCAGACAGGGTGCTCCATTGCAGAGTCATTCTAAGCAATCACTGGGTATTTGTTCTGACCACTGCGCTGTCGTGTGCTAGTCATGTTTAGCTCACCACACCAAGACAGGACCGCCTCGTGACCAATAACAGCCATCATCCGCCCTCAGCAACGCCCAACGCCCTTGGGCCTGACTTGCCGCACATGACCTGGTGGATATATCGCCAATCACGGGCCCACGCTCAGCCTTTTGCGTAAAAATGTATAAGTTATATAAATGAAGGGCAAGATGTTGCGACACGGCGGTTTAGGGGACGGGATTTCTTTCGGAGCAAGGAATTGTGCATTGTTACGCCGCAGCCGAATGTGCACAACTCGCAAACAAAGTGCACCACCCACACTCGCGCGCGTTATTGTTTGAGCGGAACGGGATCGAGAGAGCTTGTGGCTTTACCGGGATCCGCTTTGTTGTTTATGAAGAGCGAGGTTGTTGATCGACGAGCCTCGCTGTTGTATCACGATTGGGTCTGGATCGAATTGAAGCAACACCAAGACCGACAACTGTTTCAACTTTCGGATTTGAATTTATTTTGACTCTTTTTTTCCTTCTCATTGTGGCATTATTATTCCCATCGTTTCTTCCGTGCCTCATCAACTATTCTTCGCCATGGACCGATTCTTCGGCAGCCGCTCCAAGAATGCCTTTACCCGCTCTGACCCGCCGCCCAAGGAGTCAACCCGCAACACTGAGAGCATGAGCTTTATGGAAAGTTTGGCGCGGAGCCTTGCCAAATCGGCAGCCAGGAGGGCCATGAATGAGGCTCCCGGCAAGCACAGCCGTGCAGGCGGCGACGCTGACCGGCCATTCAACGCCGAGGACTTTGAGAAGCTCGGAGGGTTCGTGCTCGAGATGGTAAGCACGGTCAAACAGGGAAACGACCGGCGGCGCGAGAAGAAGAAGCAGCAGCAACAGCAGCAAAAGGAACGGGAACAGAAGCGAGGCCGAGACGGTGAGCGAAGCGGCGCTCGGGACCGTGGTCGGGACCGGGACATGCCGTTTGACGACGCCTTTGGCGAGCAACCGGCTTACGAGACCAAGCGCAGCAGAAAACGGCGTCGTCGTCATCATCACGGCGATCCTGGAGATCCCTTGCACGTAAGCTTTGCCGAGCCGCTCGATGGTTTCGACTATGCTCCGCCGAGGAAGCATCGGAGACGCCGTCACCACCGCCGCGACCCCGAAGAACCGTACGAGAATCCTTCCGGCCCCGAGCGCCAACCGCCCGTCGTCGGAGCAGCGTACAATCCCGCCTCGCCATACGAGCCGTCCTCCGACCGTAGGCGCGAGGAGCGGCGGTCGCACCGGCGCAGGCCCAAGATCAATCTGCAGAGCCTGCGCACCGACCTCGAGGACATGTCGAGCACAATCATCGCGCTCAACGCCCGCAGCGCCAACCACCGCGACTGCGAGTTCTACGACAAGTTCGTCCGCAAAGGTGGCCGCCTCCAGGAGCGCATCGGCGACACGCTGGGCCAGATCCGCAGCTTGGAGGAGGGCGGCGATGGGTATGCCTCGTGGCACGACGAGGAACGGCGAGAGCGCAAGAGGAGACGAAGAGAGAGAGACTGGTGATTGATGATGATATAGGACGAAGTTGTATTGATTCACGATTTAGACATGTACAGCGACTCTGGGCAAAGCATTTCAGGCAAAGCGTTATTTTCCTTTATAGACGGCTCATATTGGTATTATGATTCTAACTGCTTCATTCACTTGTATCATTTTCTATGTTTACTGGGACAACGCCACGATTTTCTTTTTGTAACAACACAAACATTGAATACATGAATTCTGAAAGCATGAATACCAGATAAAATAGTGAATAAAAAATAATAATGATATTTTCCAAATAATTCCTGATTTGTGTTGTTCGTCGTGAAACTCACTTACACTGCTGCCTACACTTGGCTCACCAGCAGTTACATGGCACAGATGGTTAGGGTCAAACTTGACGACAAGGAATGAATGGCAGCTCTAGTATTACACCAGCCTGGCAATGTTTGCACGGATCAATTCTCGGAGAATCCGAATCAAGCCTCCCGAATTTGGAATTTTGCGCGCGTGATGCAGTGTTTGCAGGGTATCTGCAACAGGATTTAGCACGAGGAAACAAAGGCGTTTTCCTCGGACATGCAGGTCACTTTAGGATTGGTCATGACACACCATTCAGAGACAAACTACAGATACGAGACGCAAGATCGGCGACGAAAAGAAAAGAGTACAAACTTGCAAGATGTGGTATATACATACAAGCATGAATTCCCGCCACTTGCAATTCATCAACACACCTTGCTTCACTGCTGAGCTCCTGAATTGTTCTTGGTGATCATGCCAACAATCCCTTTGACGATCAGCTTCAGCCCCATCCACTCTGACGAACGAATCGAGCCCCGTATCTCTGAAAACTCGGCTCTACCAACCAACCGCAGCGGAGGCAGCGTTGTGGCTTCCCACAGGCCAACTCAACCCACAGACGCTGCACACACCTTTGCCACGACATACGGGCTGGCCAAAGCGCATCAGCTACACCGACGCGATTCGAGCTCCAAGATTGGACTCTTTGGAGGGCTGGCCATTCTCTTCCTGATTCTGGGCGGAATATCTTGCGTGTGGCACTCCCGGAGGCAACGCCACCGCCGACGACGACGTCGTTGCTCGGGTAAACGCGCAAGGAGCGACAAGCGCAGCGGAAGACGCACGTACAGCACGCAGGTTGACGCATTCTCCTATCAGGAGTCGCGCGGGAGCAGCCGGAAGACGCATACCCAGGGCAGCCATCGGCGAGACAGGAAGAAGCAGCATCGGAATGAAAGTGACTCTGCTGACAGTCCCACTCGCCCTAAGATGGCTTACATTAGGCCGGTCTACTGTGAATACAAGGCAGTCGCGCCGCAAGACACCTACGAAGAATGTCCGGTCCACCGCTGTCCAGCCCACCTATGCCCGGGAGCGTTTTGATTGGAGCTCTAGTAGTTTATATAATCTGGTCCTATCCAATGTGCGCCGAAACCGAGTTGCTGGGGGACAAATTGGAGGCAACGTGGATGACAAAGCTGCCCCGAGAGCAATGGGCTGATGCACGGAAGATAATCTTGGATTAAAAGGAGAATTCAAGTGAAAGAAAGTTGTATTTTAAGTCTTCTTTGCGAATAGAATCATTGGATAGAAAATTACTGGACAGTTAGAAGCATAGAAACAAAGAAAAATTCCCAAAACCCAAAACCCAGAACCCAGAACCCCGCGCTTGATTTCCTGGCCCAAACAATGTCGTAGTAATGTCGTGATAATCGTAACTGGTGAGACGGGGATAATTCTGCGAATTTACTCCAAAGGCATCTCCCTACACATTCTGGTGGTAATACATGATAAAAAAAAGGGGGGATGTTACAAGAAAAGAAATGTGCCTGGTCACAAGTTAGAAACGGGCCATTGGTAAGACAGGGACCAGAGTGCAGAAATACCTATTGCAACATGGCCCTGAGATGAAGTCCAGGGACTCATGAAGTATTCAAGATTAATCTTTCGGAGGATCTTTCGGTGGCGGACCGTCCCCAGGTGGTGCCCGCGGCATTGATTTTGGTGCTGGAGGCGGCGCGCTCCCGTCAGAGCGAGTCGAGCTTTTGCTGCTGGTGAACTTGTGGCGGCGGTGTCGTCTCCTCTTCCTCTCGAAGCAGCGAATAGAGCGGCCGTAGACGTAGAGGAAGGCAATGACGGCGGCGAGGAAGGCGGAGACGGTGAGGGCGACAATGAGGCCAATTTTGATGTCCTGGTTTTTGGAAGGGTTGTCCGAGAACTGGCGGCGGGCAAGACCGTCCCGAACGCTGGAAGCGGTATCGAACAGGAATCCAAAAGTGCTGAGGACCAGGCGATACAGGATAGAAGCAAAAGCCGAGAGAGGGCCGGAGACAACCGGGTGGACCGCCGGACCAGCCGCGGGGCCGCGGGGCGGGCTATTGACTGATGGGATATACATCCACACGGACGGGGATTAGAGTTGAAGAGTTGTAAAAGGAGAGCAGGTTAAGGAGCAAAGCCAAAGGATCGGTCACATAAGAGAAAAAAAAAAGTACGGTGCGGCACGGCGAGACATAAGACGCAAAAGGGCTTGCTGCGCGCCGGCAGCAACTCCACCCGGAAGAGGAGAATTGCCTATTTAACCACGCACACACAGCACACACGCATGTACGCACGCACGCACGCATGGGCGCAGGAGAGACTACGCTACTGGGAGAGAAGAAGAAGAAGGGGAAGAAGAAGGCTGACATGACGGAAGCGGCAAAGGGCAGGGCAACACAAGAAGAGCAGGGCGGCAGGTGCCATGGCGTGAGAGGATAAGACGAAGAGGGCTCGAAAGTTGTGCATCGACGGTGCATATGCAACGCCTCGACAATGGGCTTCGTCGTGTTGCAGAGCAGCAGCGCGGGCCCAATCACGGGCGGCGTCGAGGGCAGGGCCCCGGTTCCAACCATCCGGGGCTGAGGCGAGAAGGGACTGAACACGTTGACGGGTGGGCGGGCCACGGGTTTCTGGCGGGCGAATGGCGGGACTGGGCAGCTGCTCTTGTGACGGGAACCGCTGTGGCAGAAGAGCGAGGGCATATGCGATGCGATGCGATGGAAGACGCTGTGGATCAAGCAGCAGCAGCCCCGGGGGGACCCGCCTGCGACTACGACGGCGTTGCAGCCCGAGAAGCAAGCTGTACTGTAGAATAGCCTGCGCTCCCAAGCAGAAGCAGGGGCAGGCGAAGTGGACGCTGTATCCCAGCAGCGGCAACCCCCC
>KV875245.1:479213-490904 GCA_001879505.1 Calonectria pseudoreteaudii | reverse complement strand
CGGGGACGAGGATGGAACGTGGGAGCGAAGGTGACGAGGCGTTGGGCGACATTTGGGCGGCAGATGATGGCAGGTCTTCGTCCATCAGCGGTGCATGGCGGCGTCTGCGAATGGCCAGAGACTTAAAGTGCCCTGCCATCTAGACACCTTCTCTGCGCTAACACGAGGGGATCCTCTAATGCCCGCCCCCCACAGCCTCGAACCAACAGAAGCCTCCGCCGAGCACACCTCTCCCCCCTCCTCCCCCCCAGCTCGGCCATGCCATGCCGCCCTTGGGACGCATACACCTCATTCTACATATTTTTTTTTTTGATCTTTTCATTAAACAGGACAGACGGTTTGCTGTCACATGTGCCCCGCCTGCACCGATTCTACCCACAACGACGATCCCAAATAATGACAAGATGCGCCTCCACCGACCAGCCAAAATAATAATAACAATAATGAGGATGATGAATAATAAATAATAAATAAAAATGCTGAAACACGTGCTGCCCACTCTCAAAGTGGACTTCGTCTACCCTCAGTTCCCCATACTGGATGGATCCTGTCAGTGATGTCAGGTTTCCACTTACAGCCCCCCGGAGCTTCCCCTTCTGAGCAAACCACTCCGATAAGTGAATTAACAGAGTCAGCCTGACCGCCTGGCACCAGCTGTCAATTCATCGTGGATCTGTCTCCTTTGAACCATAACCTAACCTAACCTAACCTCTGACCTCGGTTACCCACGCCCGGATGGACGCTACTTAGCTTGCCGTGAGCTCAACGACTGGATTGAATTGCCCCATCATCGTCCCGCGCATCCGCTCTGTCGTGTTGGATCCCGCCAGCGCAACAATCGTTTGTTTCACAACAATGTCCACTTCTCAGTGCATCCCGGGCACCATGGGGGAGCTCAATGACGAAGGAATGAGCTAGCATCTTGTTTGCATTGGCCACGGCAACCTCTGCGTGGCCCGGGATCATCTCAATTGCAGTCCAGCCTCATGCACCAGGAGATAGTTTCACCCAAACCCTGCTCATCAACGAAGCATTGCAGTCTGCACAACTTTTCGCTATCTAGCTTCCAGCCACGCTATCAATGCCGGAAATCACGGCAAATCTAGACAGGAACAGGCATTGAAGGCGGCACATCCACGTTGCACGGGTTCATCACGTTGACAATCACTACGCTGAGGCCATGCTGCAGCTGGATTGTACAAAGTAACTAGACCTGAAGTTTAACCAAGATGTGCAAACTACCAGCATCTCCCTCCACGATTGGCTCGGCGGTTACAAGGGGGTTGGCCAGTGGAAGACCAGATACGCTGGCAGTAGATGCCCAAGCTCTGCCAGCGAAGGGCCGGCCCGTCCGAAAGGAGCATCGTGAGAAAAGCATAGACACGAATCTGGAGCGGCTCCGTGCTCTTCCTTTGTGAACCTGCATTACAGATGTAGGTGAGCCGTTTCGGAACTGCAAGGCGGACCGGCAGGCGACCGGGAAAGCGAGTGAGTGCGCAATGGTGTCGTGAGAGCTGAGGCCAAACGCGGGAGGCTCAGGGCGCCTCATGTTCACGTACACGTGCGACGATGTTCGACCGGGGGTCATTTAAAATTAAGAGCCAACTACGTATATGAAATGATTGGGGGCCGGATCTCGTTTTTTCCCGGTGCAATGCATCAAGCGGCCACTGATGCAGGCATACAGCAGCCACTGGAACAACACCAAGATACCATTACGTCGGCGTCAAGGTGGGCATGCGTCGGGCCGTCTTTCGGCACAACATGCTTCTTTGGTGGAGCCGCTTTTTTCCAGCTAGCCAACGAAAGATTCCTGGCTGGACTGGATGGGAGTACCGGGTAGGAGCAGTTCGAGAGAGCTGTGGCTGTTGATGTTGGGTGCGAATCCCACCAACGAGGGTGGCCAACTCAAGGTTGGGCGCGGATGCGTTTGTGCGACCCAACCCGCCAGCCAGCCAGCCAGCAATGCGCGATCATCCCATCTCAAGGGGGGGATCCGCACGCAATCACCGGTTTTATTGGCCTTGGGAGAGACCTGTGGAGTGCGAAACTGCCCGGCCATTCATCTTGACTGGTTGGACTTTGTCATACAGTTAGTTGTCTTTTGATATTGTGCCGTGCCAACCCAGTCACGATGGGATGGAGGGAAACACACGAGCACCACACTCACCGTGTAACGGCGATCCAGAAGCAGGTCCCCAGCAGAAACTAGATCCAGCCATACAGCAAGATATTCCCTTTTCAGATCAGCTGCCTTGAAGTGCATGCATCCGACCAACTACACACAGCAAAGGATAGGCGAGAGACCTGGACCCGTTTTGCGTCATTGGACAGCCACGCTCAGACCAACAAACCAACATAAAAAAAAAAGGCCCATGCTCACGTTACCGGAACCCGGGCTAGGCGCCCAAATGCAGTTGATCTATGAGATACTCATGCATCTTTGCCCTGGGAGCCACGCGCTGCTGCTGGCGAGCAGCGCCAGCCAGCCTCGACCGAGAGCGCGAGGCCGCGGTGAGGCCGGAGAGATGCCCTGGCCCAAGCCCCGTGTCAAGCCAGCAATGCAGCAAAAGCGCAGGTCCATCAGCACGCGGGACAACATGTGTTACAACCTCCTCCATCGCGTGGTAAGCCCGTTCCCCCTTGCCGCGGCACGCTTCCTGAAGCAAAACTTCATGCCAGTTGTTAATTCGCTAATCTGCAGCGCCGAGACCCGTTGTCCGTCCACAAGCTGAGGGCACTGCTCATCGGGACGCCTCAACCAGGAGCAAGACCTGGAGGCGGTTCTGGAGGCAGTCGACGCAGTTCCACAAGCCGAAGTTAGAAGGATGCGGTTTGGCCAACTGTTATACGTTTTTTTTTTACCCTTCTCGTGTATTATTTTCAAGGAATAGTAAATTAAATAAAAAACAAACGAGTGACGCTACATTATCCACCGTCCTTTCACAAGTAATGACTGTTTATTATTCCACATTGGGATATCATCACACGTTGACAATTTAGGTTGCTGATACCACACATTCCTCCCTAAAGCCAGTTAGAATTTGAATGTTCCAGTGCTCTCTCAAAGAGCAGGCTCCTCTGCGAGCCGCTGCAGGTCCCCGAGCGCCTCGTCGGCTCGCGCCCGCTTTCGATGCTCGCTCGGCGCGGCGCTGAAGACGCCCTCGAGCCCGTCGGCCTTGAGCTCGGTGCGGATAATCTCCAAAACATGGCGCACCCCGAGCGGCTCGTTCCTCGCATCGGCGTACGAGACGGCGGTGCGCAAAAAGTTTCTGATTGTACGACCCTGTTGTCTCGTGTGTTAGCGCGCGCACCCGGGGATTTGAGTGAAACTGTGGTGGTCCGAGTGACTCACGTTTAGGCTGAGCTTTCCAAGATCTTCGTAGGCGGCATCGACCCACGAGCCGTCCACCTTGACGTCCTGATTTGTCGCAATCAGCTTCTTCCAGATGGCTGACTGGGCCTGCTCCGAGAGATCGTGGTACGGAATGGTCAGGTGGATCCGGCTCTTGAAGGCGTCGTCAAAGTCCTCGCGGCGGTTGGTGGTCAAGAACAGGACTCCCTGGAAGTACTCAATCTTCCTCAGGAACACTGGTAGTTGTTAGCACCTTGTCTGAGGGTTAGGTGCAGAGATGGGGATCTTCAGAGGGGGTGGGGGAGGGTAGTTCACCTGCAACGACAGCATTGCGGTCCATCTCGGACGACTTTCGCTTGCACAGGAGCACATCGGCTTCGTCCAGGAGGGAAACAGCATCCCATCTTTTAGTTAGATAGAATATCTCGTTGAGCTTCCTCTCGAGAAGTCCTGCTTCCGTGCTCAATTCGCCAGCCTGAATAGAATACAGAGGTCGCTCAAGGTGGTCAGCCACGCTTTCTACAGAGAAAGCCAAGTCAGTTTTTTTTTTTTTTTCGTTTCTCAAATAAAATGGATTATAAAGAATTTAGCTTACCCGCCGTCAATGTCTTTCCCAAACCAGGCTTTCTGTGAGAGAGAAAGAAGAACAAAATCGTTAGCCAATGTCTCTGAGACAGCCGCACCCACGTACGCGTGCGAGAGGGGGAGTTAGTTGACCTACCCGTGCAGCAAGAAAATCAAACCCTGTCCCTTTCCTGGCACCACATCGTCAAAGGAGGCCTGACTCCTGTATCCCTTGACTAGGGACTGGATGAGGTCCTTGGTTCCACCCTCGAGCTGCAGCGACTCAAAGGCGGCCGCGTTCCACTTGACGTCCTGGAGCAAGTCGCTGAGCACCCACCGCCACTCCTTGTCCTTGAGCCCGAAAGCGGGCACAATGGCCGGGAAGAGGAGGGAGAAGTCTTCAGCGGAGACGTGGAAGACCTTCTTGGCCGCCTTGGCCAGGGAGTCCAGGTCGTGCCCGTCCGGCTCCGGCATGTCGGCCGCCGGCTCGGCCGAGCTGCCAAACGTCTTGAACTCCATGATGCCCGCGTTTCCGTCCCGGTCAAACTCAGCACCGTCGAGTTCGGACCAGTCAGAGTCAGACGCCGAGTCGTAGTCGGAGGAGTCATCGTCGTACCCGTAGTCGGTCTCCATGTCCGGGTCGGCCCGCGGCGCGGGCCACCCGGGCGGGGGCGGGATGCCGCCCGGTGGCACCTGCGGTCTCGGCTGCTGTGGGCCTCGGCCAGGCCCCTGTGCTCGCGGTGGTGCCATGTGCACGACGGGGGGTTCCTTCTTCTCAAGAACGATACCTCTGGGCTTTGCTGTGATTCGCTTCCGGTTCGCGTTGGATCTTTCCCCAAGGCGTTCGAGTTGAATAGGCGGCACAGCACCGCGTCTCGTGTAAGCCGTGCAGTCAATCATGACCCGCTCGTCCATCTGCCCACAGGTGTGCGTCAGCAATGTAACAACTTGTGGAATTCCCTTTTCTTTCTTACCTGCTTTGCAGTAACATAGGCATTCTCAAACGAGCTGTAGTAGGCAAAGTCGTGCTGCCATGAGGGGCCACTGTACGACTGCGAGGCGAAGTCGGTAAAGTTCTGGCCGAGCAGCCTCTGCAGGGTGGCGGACCTGGCTAGGAGCTTTGCCTTCCTGTCGGCCCAGTCCGGACAGTGCTCGACGGGCACGACGGGAAGCTCGGCAATCTTGGTCATGCTCCTGGAGTGCAGCGGGAGCGTGTGCAGCTTCCTGATGATGCCTGGCTTGGCGCCATTGAAGCCGATGCGGAAGCCCGTCACCGTCCAGCTGTACCCGACAGGCGACTCGGCGATGGCGACGTTGCGGCAGATCCAGCACTCCTTGACATCGCCGGCGCTGACGGAGAGGAGGCTGTTGGGCGGGAAGACGGTCCAGAGAATCTCGGTGGGTATCTTGCCGACCTTTGTGTACTTTTCGTAATCGTGGACGATGCTCTTCATGAGGCCATTGGTCCGGATGAAGTCATGCAGCCACCCCACCTCACGCCGAAGTTTGGGGTCGACATTCTGGTCCTCAGCGAGGGCCTTGACCTCGTTGCGGTAAAAGAAGAGCTCCTTGAAGGGACTGTTGAGCTTGATTGGCGTGCTCTGGAGGTCGGTGAACTCGTATCGGTCGACGGCAATCTTGCGGAAGGCCTCGCACAGCGTCTCGGAGCGTATCTCGAGCTGGAGGCGCGAAAGGTCCAGGGCCTTTCTCCTGCGCACCCACACCCTGCGCAGGACAATGGCGTAGTCGTCGTACTCGGACGCTTGCTCGTGACCCTCCTTCTTGCCCGTGCTGGGCGCCCACTCCTCGGTCGGCACGATCTGGATGTCTCGGCCCACACCTTTCCTGTGGTACTCTACAATATCCGCGAAGCCCTTGAGCTCAGATCCCTTGGAGGTCTGAGAGGCGGGAAGTTGATCGCCGTGTTAGTGTGGTCTAGGCTTTGAGTGGGGGTTTCGGATTACGAGAGATACCTCGACTTCACCGGCACTGAGCTGGGGATCCGAGACCTCAGAGGCCTCAGAGGGCACAGACGTTACACAATTGATCGGCATTTGGTGCGCGAAACGAAACGAAACCAATAAAAAAAATATACTCTTGTTCCCAATGAGATAGATGTGTGAGGGTGTTATAGTTCAATCTCAAACGAGCTACAAAAGAATAAGGAAACAGCTCAAGCCTCACAATGTGCGACCAGAGGGCATACTATCCATGCTATTAAATACCTCTTTTTTTCGGACAAGAAGAAGAAAAAAAAGCAGATGGTATGTAGTGCACACCAATTCGCTCCGTCTTGACGAATTGGCAGCATCGTTGACACGGCGAGCCTGCCTGGCCCCCAACCAGGCAACCTCACGCAATGGAAGCCTAAATGAGCTGCCTCGCAGCAGTAAGCTGACTTGGAAGTTTGGCAGTCGCGAGTCACGGGGTCAGCACGTCGAGCGAGGTTTAAAGGCAACTCGTACCACACTGCACCAACCCCGAGTCTCGAGTTGAACGGGGTGTGGATCGGGGTTCCAGACCGAGTTTAAATGCAACCAGCCTGGTCTAGACAAGTCGAACCACGACTATTGTTCGCATCGACTATTTCCTCGCTCGCAGAGCCTCCCTCTTCTTCCCCCCCGCTCGTTAGGCGCCCGAACCGTCAACCCACCAGGCCCCATCGTGGTGTGCCAAGTGCGGGGCAGGTTCCCGTCGGACGTGCTCCGTTCGGACAATAACCCACTATGACGGCCCACCTCACCCTTGGTGACAACCAACGCCTCTTGATTCCTTCGAAACCCAAAACCCAATAGTGGCATTACCTGGGGGGGAAACAACCGCCGCTATCTCAAAGTCCAAGCTTAAGTTTTTTTTTTTCTACTTCCTCCCCCTCTTCCTCTCTGTCCAGAGACCATCCAGTCGACGCACCGTAAACGTGCGCGTGGTTGGTTCCCGTTCCCCACCATCCCGCCGCGGGGCCGCCCCTGCCTGTGGATAATATACCTCAGGCTCGAGTCCTATGGGAAGAACTGCCGTGAAAACTATCTCCTCCTTGGGGGGGGGGGGCTCTCACGTGCTGCAGCTCGTTCATGTTGTATCACCGGCAGGCTGCCAGCGAGCGAGCCGATAGCTGGGGCGGTTACCTAGTTCGGGTGGTCTTGCCCCTTCACCTTGCAGGAGAAGAGCGGACGAAACCCCGGGATGCGGGGCCTAGGTCAATCTTGATACCGGATCATACAGCCTAGCGCGCGTGCAGGGCAAGAGCAATAAAGAAGACGGACCAACGACAAAGAAAAACACATGGATCAAGGGCCCGTCTAGAAGCAACTAGGAAAAAAGGGCGCCAGTCCCGGTGTAACGCGGAGAAGAAAAGAGGCCGGACCGCGCTGATCCCCAACCGCTTGACCAAGACCGGCGCCTCTCGCGTGGCCGAAGAGCCGCAAAACCTCGCATATCAAACTCGTCCCGCTACCGGGGAAGACATGCCGCCTCTTGCGTAGCGCCCACCACTCTAGCTTTTTTTTCCCCGCCTTTGCTTAGGTTGCATCAAAGCGTTCAGCATGCATACGAGTGGTATCATTCCAACGTTTGCTTGCTTGCCTGACGTACATGGACCACACAAGATAGCCGAAGGGGGGAAGTAACCTAGCTCTCTTCAACCCTGCAGGGGGCGGAACGCGGGCGAGGCCTCGTCCTCTCGTGTTTTTTTCTTTCTGTATGGCTGCGTGATTCACCTGCCTGCCCTTTTCACTTTTTTACTTTCCGCTTGCCTTGCTCTCCCGCTCCTCTCTGCTCCTCATCGCCCCGCCTCTGACACACCAAAAGCGGACAAGGCGAGACGAGACGCTCCCCGTCCCATGTGGCAATCGCGCATGAACCGCCCGCTAACTCGTCACTAACCCCCACGTGGGCCCCCGGGCTTCTCAGACGATCAGACGTCTACAACGGCAACAAGAGAGCTCGTGGTGAACTTACTAATAGAATAGCTCATCCCTCCCCTCCATCCTCCCCCCCCTCTCCCGAGTCTCTTTCTTGATCAATTTTATCTTGAGCGCCTTTCCTCCTCACCAATTGACGCATCTGCACCAACGAGAACGACACGAGAGGACCCCGAATGTTGACGCCATAAGCTCCATCTCCCGTCCTTCCTCCCCCCACAACCCGACCAAGCCAAACCCACACCCCAAAAAAGAAGCTCCCACCTCTCTCCCACTCCCACAATCGCCATGTCTGGGCTTCGCAATTCCAATGTCGAGCTCCTGGCGGCGCTGGTCGACCCCGAGGACAACGACGCGAGCGAGTACCGCTTTTTGGTTGACGGAAAACACATCAAGTACGTGACGGTCGAGCCAGGCCTGCTGCCCAGGGACGATCGAACCTTTGCGCCGGCGCTTGTGCCGCAGCTCCCCGAGTTTCCCCCCGGCGACTGGAATGAGGGCCGCGTGTGCGAGGACAGCCAGTCGCCCAGCGGACTCGCCTTTTCAGATCTCAAGCGCTCGCGACTGCCAGGCATCGGCAATGTATGGCACAAGACGAATGTCAGCCACCTGGAGCTCCAGCAGATCGACCGCGTGCGGCAGACGCTGCATCGCGTCGTCCACCCGAGCTTCGATCGCCCCGTGCTGGCCAAGTTTGCCCAGTTCCCCTGGGAGATACCCTACTTCGCCGCCGAGACCACGTCGTACGAGTGGATCTGCGGTCGAGGCATCGGCCCCGAGTTCCTCGGCCACATCCACGAGGACGGTCGTGTCATCGGCTTCCTGCTCGAGGAGATTCCCGGCGCCCGCACCGCCGAGCCCCGCGACCTGGCCGCATGCCAGCGCAGCTTAGCCCGCCTGCACGAGCTCGAGATCAAGCACTGCGACATCAACAAGCACAACTTCCTCATCCGCGATGCCGACGGCTCCGCCATCCTTATCGACTTTGAGACGGCCCAGAAGTGCGACGACGCCAAAGAGCTCGATGCCGAGTACTGGAGCCTAAAGGCGTCGCTGGAAGACACCTCCGGCCGGGGCGGGGCCGGCATGGCGAGCGACTCTAGCTCCGATTGACCGGGGTATGTGTGTGTGTGTGTGTGTGGGGCGAGCCACGGGCAGCGTCTCGGCCCAGTACTTATCTATTCGCTTTATCTTGCCCGTTGTATATATATATATCTGGTACATGTTACTTTTTTTTTAAGGTTAGGTTGGGTATGGAGACATGGCAAGGGACGGGAAATTAGGAATAACGGAACAACGGACATGGACCAGGTTTCTGGCTTAATGAATTGGAGTTTTTTTTTGTTGGCTTATGGACGCGATTCGTCAGAGTGGACGAGTTTTACGAAATCTATAAAAATACACTAGTTTTTGTCAAGTCGCTTTATGCTCACGGGTGAATAATCTGACTGGCTACGTATGTGAGTAAGCAAATGCCAACTTTTCTTTCTTTCTTTCTTTTTAACACACCTCTCACATCACGAACATATATGTACGAGTAAGCTTTACTTTACAACACGCGTATGGCGAACCCACATGTCGTGAACCAACATCTTCGGATAACTTTATTGATCCATTGCTTCAAGGAACAAGGGCCTTAAAATGAGCACATACACTTGGAAATATATCAATGGATCACAAAAAAGGCACAACGTTTTTTAATGGAAAAGTGAATTCTCTTCATGTCTATTCACAAAATGGTATCCGATTTCCTCTTTTTACACACCAAGTCGACGCAGTCGCCTTTAGAGTTCTAATGCAGGTCCCTCCGCCCCCTTTGACCGAAGAGTAAAGGAAAAAACGCCGACCCTGCTCCCCAAAAAAAGAAAAAAAAATCAGCTAAACAAAACTCCTCCCCTAGAAAATCGTACACATGATGCGGGGCAGGGCAAATGGTATTCTCTTTCGTAACATCTCATGAATGCGCGCGCGCTTGCTTAAGCAACCTGCTGGATGAACTGGGGTCCGTAGCCGGCCTCGCCGAAGAGGGATCCGCCAATGGTGGCCAGGGGAGTTCCGTCGAGCTTGCCGTTCTTGACAATATCGATGACGGCAACGCCGTAGTCGCCGTCCTGGTTGCCGCAGAAGATGTAGTCGGCGTTCTTGTTGAGGCTGAACATGCGGGGGATGAGGCCGCCCGAGGAGACGGTGTCGCTGAAGGAGAGCTCGGGGGTGCCGCAGTCGGACTTGGAGACCTTGAAGTGGGCAATCGAGTCGGTCTCGTTGCCGCTCACGCGGTTGGAGATGTAGAGGTCCTGGTTGTTGGGGGTGATGGCGATCTCACCGGCCGAGGCGGAGGTGGCGTTGGCGGGGGGGTAGGCGGCGCCGTAGGTGGACAGGGCCTGGACCTGGGTGAAGTCCATCTTGTTGGTCTCGTACTTGACGGAGTAGACGAGCACCTTGTTGAGCATCTCGCAGACGACCATGTAGTGGGTGGCCTTGGAGGCGCCGGCAGGGTACCACACGCCGTGACGGGGACCGCAGCCGGCGTCGACGCGAGCGGACTCGAGCTTGGTGAAGGCGTCCTTCTTGGAGTCGATGATGACGAGCGAGTCGGTTCCGAGGTCGTTGATGATGAAGTAGCGGCCGGTAGGGTCAAGGAGGGCCTGGTGAGGGTGGGCAGCAGTCTGGCGGAGCTCGTTGGGGCCGAGCTTGTCGTCGCTAGCGATGGTCTTCATGAGCTTCAGGCCGCCGTTCTCGACGTTCCAGACGTCAATGGTGCCGTTGCCGTAGGCAGCACCAACCATGCGGGTGCCGGCCTTGTTGAGCTCGAGGTGGACGACGCCAGAGCTGCCGTTCTGGCTAGCCTTGAGGTCGAGCTTGTTGTTGGCCAGGTCAAGCTCGTAGTAGTTGATCTCGTTGGAGAACTCGTCGACGACGTACAGGCGGTTGGGCGACACGAAGGTCATCCACGAGGGAGCGCCTCGGGAGGTCTCGTTCATGGCAAAGGTGAACTTCTTCTCGCTCTTGTAGTAGTCGGCAATGTAGATGTTGCCAGTGTGGCCCAGGAGGACGCGAGCGTCAGGGGTGGCCTTGTAGCCAGCGCGAGTGTTCAGAGCGCTAGGGAGTGCCGAAACAGTAGCGGCAAAGAAGGCCGCAAGGCCGGTGGAAAACTTCATGGCGACTGTGGTTGCTCTGAAGCTGAGCAAGGATGGATGTAGATGGTGGTGTTGTTGAAGTCAACAAGTAAAGATGAGTGTGGTAGGTGTGAAAGTCGACAGTCAATGCCGAGAGGGGAGGGGAAGGAATATGCAGGTGAAATAAGCGTAAAAGTATTTGGCGGGAATGGAATGAGCTTAAAAAAAGAACAGGCCAAAAAAGGGATGAGCCGAAATGCTTAAGCTTGGGAAATTGATCTGATGCGCGTGAGGCTATGGGAGCTGGTACCCTGAGAGAAGCGGCGGCGGGCTGGAGTATATAAGCCTCGCGCCAAAAAGTATTTCATTCACTGAAGCGCGAGGCGGCGCACCCCCTGCTGCTGGGGCGTTTGTTCGCAACTCCACAGCGCCAATCCGTTGGAGTGTGGAGGGCTAGGTTTGCTTGGCACGGGGGATTCACTCGGAACAGAACTGGCGGAGGGCGAACATCAAACCGCCCCCTGTCTCGGGTTCGGCTGCTATCTTGTTCACGAGCGGAGAAGGAGGCCAGACCAGACGGCCAGCTGGAGGTGTGACTCTGCACGATGGGGGGGGGAGTGGGTAGGTAGCCACAGGTGGTCCGCGACGGGGTCCATCCAGCCCTGTTGTGCCACGAGAAAACCCCGTCAAGCGCTTTCCTTCCTTTCCTCTCTTTTTCGCTTTTTTTTTTTTTTTT
>KV875245.1:454263-479089 GCA_001879505.1 Calonectria pseudoreteaudii | reverse complement strand
GCCCCTCTTTTTCGCTTTTTTTTTTTTTTTCGCAGCCCAGCGCGCGTGCCAGCCACGAGCAAGGGCCCTATAGGCTCAGCACCAAGCAGCAGCTTTTAGCGGGCCGGCCAGCACCCAAAATAACCACTGACCAGTGAATTATCAAGCACGACGGAAACACTTGGCAGTCAAGTGCTGACAGACCAAGCCTGATTGGGGAGTGGACCGGCGTCTGACAGTGCGTCCAGCCCCCAGGCACGGGGGGCTGTGCTCGCCATGTCATCGAATCGGTGACCTTTCGCTACTTGTCCTTGTCTTGAACAGGGAGAGAGAAAGAAAAAAAAAAAACCAGGCTTAGGGGGCAAGGGGGGGTTAGCCTGGGCTCGTGGAAAAGCATAGCCAAAGAAGCGGCATATGGATGAACAATGTGTGAACAGGGGGGAACATCACCTGCAAGAGATGCAGGGGGGGTGACTTCTCCGTCCAGAGCGAGGTTTGCTCATGGTCTCTCCCTGTTGTCCATGGTTGGCCCTGAGCGATCGGCCATGTTCAGCTAAACGGGTCAACAAAGGAACGAGCAGCAGCCTTGGGTTTCACCGCACAGCCGCAAACCGCCCAATCTGCTGATCTGATAGGCCAGCTGCCGAGCACCACAGCAATCGCTGCCTTTTTGCTGTTTGAGACGGGATGAAAGGGCACGGCGCCATGTTTCCTGTTCACATCCCTTTGTGCAAACCCGCTTCTTTGACTGGATACGTCCACTGTGGAGACGCTTCCCCTCACGCAGTCTCCTCCTCTTTTTCTTCGACGAAGTTGTTCCCCCGCCTCCCCCCCCCCCCCCGCCCCCTCCCCGGGCACACCGCCGGCCCCCACCCGCCCCCACCCCCCCCCCCCCCCAGCAGCCTTACAGGGGCAATGCGCGGACAGACCAGGAGCCCAAAACTTTACCGGCGCTTGCGGGCAGCCAGTCATTCGGGCCCCTATCCGAAGCTACCGACGACGCCCCCATCAACAGGGCGACACCGTTTTTTGTTTTTTCCCTTCTCTTTCTTACTTTTGCGGGGTCCAAGTTAATTCCAGGGGGATGCAATAGCGTTTGGCCGCCAGGCCAGGATCGACAGGCATTCGTACCCGATTGGGAGGTCACCACATTGCGACCTGCATGAGGCCTTTTTTCTTTTCCTTCTCCAACCCTTTTAAACGTGTTTTTTAAGGTTGTTCTCCGGTCTGGGGACCAACCGGAGTTTTCAACTATGGGACTGCGGGGAAGCAAAGTATCGAAAGGCCCGAGTAGAAAAGTGGTCGGTTGGCAGAGAGCAAGGGACAATAAATCCGCTCAGTCAGTCAGTTGACCCGATTGCATTTGCGCTCTGCTCATTTCGTCATTTGCTTCCGTCGTTGCCATCAAGTAACAGAATGTGGCTGCATATCCACCTCTCTAGCCTTGGTTGATCCCCCTGGGCGGCTATACTAACTGTCAACTTCAAACGGCCCCAACCCTGTCGAGATCCGCAATCGCTCTGCCCAGAGGTCGATTAGTCGAAACGTGGGATCTTGGCCAAGCCAATGCGGCCAGCCCGCCATTAAAATTCAGGGTCGCCATCGTCCTGCAGCCATGCCGAATTTTGCATGTCAATCACTCTATTGGTGACCTGCTGATTGCTATCACCTAAGGCGCTTGATAGCTCCATCACAAGCGGCTGCGACTGCGACAATCACCAACAGTTGACTCGCATCCGTGCACATTAGTCGGCAAGATTAGACGACCCCGAAAGAAAAAAAAATTTGTCACGTTTCCCATTCTTGCATCTTGTTCCGAAAATTCCATCTCAGTGAAACTCCAAATCGGAAATTTGCTGCATCCCAGGTTCCCCAAGCTTTTTGCCATTGTGCAACTGTCAAGTTTCATGTCAGGGGATGAGCCGTTGATCTCCCGCCCCCCTCTGCAAATCACCATCGCAGAAAGCCCAACACGCTCAAACTATAAACTGTGGTCTCTTGTACCGGCGCGTGGGAATGACGGGGGAGAAAAAAAGTGAGTTGCGGCGCATTGCGAATATTAGATCATCTCAACAAGCTTGAAAACTCGCTTAAATTGTCAATGCAACCTGTCAGCTAAACGGTAGCTATATACGAGCTGACGCGGGGCGAGGCTGACACATCCCGTAAGACACTTAAATAAATGTGGCTTGGCACCCAGCCACCGATTGTCAGGTGCCGCCCCAGCACAGCCCGCACTGTGCTCGCACGCGAGCACAATCCCTATTCAGGCCTCTCCGCCTTTTGCAACATTCGCCATTGAGATCCAAATCTTTCACTTTGACCCTGGTCCTTGTTATGTCAGAAGTTGTTGGGAAGTGGTCATTCAAGCTATTAGCATTCTCGATGATGAACACCAAACACTTTTTGCAAACTTCTTCCTATTCTCGCCCACCCTGCGGTGACAGCCAAGGATAGTGCCGTAGGGTGTAAAAATAAATACATATTGTGAAACGAAAAAAAAAAAAAAAAAGCATACGACTACAAGAGTTAGTCGATTAAATTGAATATAGAAAGGCATTTCTAATTCAGTATGTTAATTATCAAGTATCTGTTTAAGGGGCATCGCCATCGTAAACGATATCCTGTTTCATTTCCTTTTTTTTTTTTCACCACGTGGTTGGTGCGAAGTGAAGGGCATTGTATTCGCTGTGCCACCTAATTTAGAAGCGTACATCTAAGCAGCCTACCCTGGGGTTTTTGACGTTGTTAAGCTGCCGTTTTCACGAGCGGCCTTCGTAGACGACTTCAAAACAAAATACATCAAGCACATCCTATGGTTTTAAAAAAAAATTATTCGCTTGTAAACAGAACCGTACAGGTCACCTTCAAGTGCCATCGCTGGTGATTTTAAACCTGGAGCATACACCAAACTCTTGCATCATTTGACCCACAACAATATATCCACCAATTGGCGCAGCACCATAAAATAGGAAAAGGGACATTAATGTAAAAAAGGACGTGAGTTCGTGATGCGGAGGCTGCGTCTTTTCAATGACAGGGCGCTCGTACATAAGGTTTTTCGAACTCCAATAATAACCAGGCCCTGCAAGCCAGCCAAATACAAGCCACATCATCGTCCATACCCGCTGATATCGAAGGCTCTGCGCTGGCGAGAAGCGGGATAGTCCACCAACGATGGCAATAGGCACAGATGATAGGACAATTCCTACAAGATGTATTGCTATATCCGACATTTTGGTGCCGTTTAGCGTTATCGAGCGTGAAGACTGAGTCTCGATCTGAGGGTTCTCGTACTTTTTCAGGATTTCTTTTTCTGCATTGTCTGTTAGACGACCCACAGTTCCAGTTACCCTACCACCGTGTGCATTGAGGCTGTCAAGGTCTGACGATCCAACAATAAACATGGCATCGTAATGTGGACACATAAGGTTCCCTAGTAGGTTAATCAATGACATCCATGCATATGGAGTCACTGTCAGCCCAAAGGCGGCGTACCCGTATCGGTCAATCTGGTCACCTTTCGTTTTGTACAATGTCGTAATGCCAAAGCCCAACTGAACCAAAGATATAGATATCTTGACAATATTATAACTGCAAGAGATCACCGTACCTGATTTGGGCTTTTTTTGGGACGGGGTTCTTGACCGCTCACAGACGCTTTCAGGTATCTCGGGGTTGTCGTTTCCGTCTTCAAATGTAGCATCCGGTGGAACCTGTTCCAAAAAATAGTCTTTTGGTAGGGCGCATGTGCCATGGACCTTGGGTTTAAAAACTTTCCGCCATCCTGAGAACCTAAGTCAGTTTTGAATGGCGAATAATAGGAGTAAACAAGTCAATACCTTCAACAGGTCCCGCCATTTCCTGCTCCTGCCTCATCTCTTCACTTTGCATATTTTGCTCTGGATGTGGGTGTCGGTCATTGGGGATTCTGAGGACCGTATACAAAGCACCTGCCCGTGCCGCCGCTTGAAGATCACTGTCGGCTAATATTGCGGCGTTATAAATGGTTTGAATGCCACGACAGACCCCTGATCCAGGAAAGAGTAAAGCAGCGATAAAATCGAGTGCGCTCCTTGATATGCTCTGTCCCGGACTGCCAATAATAGTACCAGCATGCGCGACATAGTTGCCCAGATAAAATACCAACAGGTCGGTCCATGAGGCGGGACGGCAGAAAAGGTTACAATCACCCCGGTGTACGGTCCCTGGAATATTAACAGGGCATTGCATATCATCCTCGTTCGTAGCGCTGGTATTCTGAGTTTGAGCGAGAGAAGCAAAGTGGGCAAGAATAGAGAATATGAGTACAAGCATCTTGGAATACTGAAGGTGAAAAATGCAATTACTGGCATTCCAACCAAAAGGCTTAATAAAACAAGAATAAAGTACCTATGATGATCCT
Organism: Calonectria pseudoreteaudii; assembly: GCA_001879505.1. NCBI lineage: Eukaryota > Fungi > Ascomycota > Sordariomycetes > Hypocreales > Nectriaceae > Calonectria > Calonectria pseudoreteaudii. The sequence continues at coordinate 474,705 of KV875245.1, read as the reverse complement.
GTGTTCGTATCATGAGTTGAATGAGATGTAAGAGGGATGATGTATTGAGAGATAAGAGATGGCAGAAGCTGCCTCTTATAGCGGGGTTTGACATACCAAGGCCCGCTAGCTGCAGCAGCTAGCAGCCTCCAGCTTAGGCTGACAGCAGCCCGTTAGACCTAGTATCAGCCTTCAGCAGGGCTAGCGCCAGCCTTCAGCTGCTGCTAGCAGTAGCAGGATACCCAGCATTTCTGACACATAATAGTTCGGTACTCTAGTGACCAGTTAAATGACGCCAGCAAAGGTAAGCAGTTCAGGTTTGCGAAATGGAGAGAATCGCGAAAGGATATAGGAATTTCGGCTGGGCGCGACTCAATCTCAGTTGGGCATGACTGCATGTCGGTTCGAATATGGTAGCTCCTCAAACAAACGATGTGCACAGTACCAGCCATCAAGTGGCAAGGGTTTGTTTATAAGGCTAGAATGTAGCGGTATATTAGTGAGCCACGTGTCCAATTAAGAAAGCCAAGTTTAGTGAACGTATACTTTGGTGGTTTGCTGGTAGATGTCCCGAGTCTTGTAAGCTACCTTATGTATGGTGTGCAGGGGCTCATCACTGTGTTGTTTTGCCCGGAAATGGTAGGCTTCCTACTCTCACCTGAGTGTAGCATCTTTCACTTTCACTATGGTCTCTATTTTCTCAGAAGTTGTCAGGACGTGACCATCGAAGCTATTGATATTCTCGATGATAACCACTGAAGACTTTTTGCAAACTCGCCACTGATCTCGCCCATTCTGTAGTGACAACCAAGGATAGTGCCCTGGGACGCAAAAATAAATGCGGGTCCCTAAACCACAAAAAGGAAGACATACAACAGCGAGGATTCCCCGGTCGTCACCGACCCGAGTACTAATTCACCGCTTCTCAGCTTGACTATGGGAGAGCGGACGGGATCCCGTATTTTCTGAGAGCTATGGTCGTATGTGCTCGGTTGTGCGCTGAAATCGAGTTATCAATGATGGGTGCAAGGCGCTGGTACCTCATTGAAACCCGGAAAGAATCATGACTGCCCGCGGGTTTCCAGTTATTGAGGAAATCTTGACCACAGACATAGAAGCTAGTTGTTTTGGATCAACTGGCACTGTCGCGTAGTTTTCCAGGAAGATAACGAGTTTTTCGACTGTAGTCTTGTGCTCTCTCCTGAATGACTTTTTTTAAGATAAGACCACAACGAATTTTTGCCATTGAGATCCTAATATTTCACTCTCACCTTGGTTTCCATTATGTCAGAATTTATTGGGAAGTGACTATCTAGGCTATTGGCATTCTTGACGATGACCACCAAAGACTTTTTTGCAAACTTGTTACCAATCCACAATCCGCCGCCCAGAGAGCCGGTATTGTTGCTGATCTTTCGCACAACATGAGTGCTATTTAGGAAGCCCTGTATCTCCGGCACAAGGCAAAGTGTCTTGAGTCCCTAGACCACTCTGCAAGATTCGAGGACACAGAAATCGAACTCTGCTCCATGGTGCGCTCTGCAAACCAACAGAAATGCAAATGGCCAGAAGCGCCGGGCTATTAGAGACGAAATATTCTGACGAGGTCAGTGGTTGGTATGTTTAATTACTGGAAGGTGACGACGTCGACGTTCCGGGGTCGAGCAGTTGACGGCGCCAGTTGAGCTTACGGGAGTTGTGGACGCCAAGGTGGAGGTGGAGGGTCCCCTACAACGACTCAGGCGCTGGTGTGAGCCGAGAAACGGGGAGAATATCACGTCTTGCTGCGGATCAATAATTACATTGGACGAAGAATGAGAAAGAAAACCGGCTGATTTCGCCCATCTTGTGTTCACAACATTTTGGTTTCATGTATTCGGCAATATCAACAAGATCTCCCAGAACTAGATATGACATATGAAAAATATGCTGTTGACGTGAAAGTTCTTCAAATGCACTAACGGGAATCGCAGATGCGCAACAAACAATCTCAAGTCAGTTTGCAATTATTCAATCTATATCTCTAGGCACAGACAACGTAAAGGCAGGTCCAGGAAAAAGCATCACCACCCATGTTCTGGTTGCTGATGAGCTTAGTTCCTACACTAGGCCCGCAGTTGAAGTTACCAACCCATGCGTCCTGGCCTGAACCGTGCCAGGCCCATGCCGTGTCGGGCACAATGGTAGTCTGACCACAGGCATTCACACACCCGTTTTTGACCGAACAGAATATGCTCGCGTTGGCAGCGCCGAGAGAGCTGAGGATGATGGCGAGAGATGATGCAGCCTTCATTTTTCTTTTTCTTTTTTCGGCGTAGGTTGGAACTGGGTTGCACTGCCAACATATTAATACACACTTTTTCTGGAGGCTCAGAAAACATATTAAGCTTACCGATTTGCTTCAGTTGAGCCGCAAGTGGAAAATGTTTGAATCTGATTGAATTGGTAGGATGAAATGGTTGGCATAAAGATTTAGTAATGGCTGGCATGCTACGGCCTTATATACGTGAATTCAACTAAGAACGACGCATTTGTACACATAGATCAGGTCGCCATCCCCAAGGGCCCGACGGGGATTCTTGGAAATCTTGCTCAGCTGTCCACATTCATTGATTATTGAATGTGGCTCGCTGAAACTCGCATACTTGGTGGCCGCTTTACTTGATCTGGCATGGGCGATCAGCGGGTAGGCCGAAGCTAGAGCAGCTTGCCGTGCTCCACGTCTCCACCATGGACATAGACTCCGAATAGGTGCAGCATATTGCATCAATATGCTTTCGATTTAAAATATGTGTCACATACCCATCGGAGTTTTGACCCGACGGCCCGTAGCGTCCTCTGCTGCGTTAAACATAGATCGTAGCCTCAGCCAGCCCGCTCCTGAGGCTATCGGTGTTTTGCATCAGTTGGCCATGCTGCAACGGGTAACATCTCCGCCATTTTTACCTGCCGTAGGCTCCTCAAGGATCCATCGCAACAAATGCTGACCAAATAAATGTAAGTAAACTAAAGCTAATGCACCATCTCCATTTTAGAACATGGAATGACTCCTCGTTCCTGTCACCAGAGCCGTGTTTGTCTGCGTTGAGCAAATTATAACTGGCTGATCCGTTGTGACAAAACATAGTTGCCCATGTGAACGCCGGTGACGCGTGCCTGTGAGCAGGGTCACGGATTTGCCGATGACAACACGCTTGGTGGGACGCATTCTCGGCGGATGCTGTGTATTGGCTTCGGATGATGAATGCCGTGCGTTGAAGCCGACTGGGCTTGGCAAGGCCTTTTGAGTAGTGAGGAACTGACTCTATGTACGATTAAAAGGGCAAGGTTTGTTTTGTAGGAGGTCATTTATATATTTGTTCTTTTGGCCAGGGCGAGAAGATTTCAACTACCAACAAGCCTTATTCAAATTTAATTAAATGTCACCTCTGCGGCGTGGTTTCTGGACCATCCAGTTGATCATGCAGCTTTCTTTTCGTCCTTTTCTTTCTTTCCTTATTTTCGATATTTTAATCCAATAACATGGCATCAGGTTCCTCAATTTGGATTTCCTCTAAGTCAAAAATCTCGTTCCCTATCCAATCAAACTCCTCAATCCGGATTTCCTCCGAGTTGAAACCACTGTTCCCTACCCAATCCAGTGATTCGATTGGAGGTACAGATAGATCATTCCAGTATGGATGGCCATTATGCATAGGGTCAATCGAATCTTGGCTGTCTGAATGGAGCTGACCCTCGTGACTGGCGAGAACTTGACTCTCTTGAGTCTGAACTTGTTCTTGTGAGCAAATAGTCATTGCTTCATCTTCAGACTCGTTGCCGAACTGGGAATCCTTGGGACTGGTATCGATTTCACTCATGAGACCTTTGAAACGCTCTCGAAGGAGACTTTTGTCCTGCATAAGGGACTTGTCCTCTTCAGTCCATGCTCGATGTGCCCTCAGAAGCTTGGCAACAGTGTGATGGCTCTCCCTTTCAGCAAACCCAACGGCGCGAATATAGTGATTTTGGCCCTTGCCTGTTGTTTCAACACCTAAACCGAGAATAAATCCGGTCATATCAAGCCTACCATGCTCTGCTGCGGCTTCCAGTGCTGTACGGCCCCAGTATAAACCGCCGGGAGCGTTGATATCGGCTCCTGCATCTATAAGTCTCTTGGCTATGCCTAAACGACCGTACATTGCTGCGGCCTGTAGGCTTGTGACGCCGAAATCATCGGCAGCTGGAGCACAAGGATCAATTCCGCTTTTCAGAAGCATTTCGACCATTTCTAGGCTTCCAATCTTAATAGCCGTGGCAAGTGGACTTTCAATATGACCCGTGATATTCTGGATGTCGTTCAAATTTCCACAATGCTGCAACACTACTTCTAGTAGGCTCGGATCGCCTCTCAGTATAATTCTCTCCAATGCCTTTATGGGCTTCGAGTCAGGAGAAAGATGAATATTTCGGCCTCGTAATGAACCCAGAATCAGACTTGAGTCTTCAACATCTGATAGTATCGCGAGGAATGCCCAATCAATCTGATAGCCAAAGTTCAACATCCGATTCATCACGTCGCTTTCGCCATCTGGAATAAAGCCTAAAACTGACCCCAAATCGAAATCAGTTTGTTGGTGCCAGAATGGCCTAGCATTGGGTAATAAACACCGTTCAATATTTTCTTGTATAAGCTTTATGCCGATAGAGGTATTTCCCTTGAGCCACCTTTTATCCGGATCAACTTTGAAAGGAAGCCTAGCAATGGCCCAGAGTGGTAACTGCGACAGCAGATACTCGAGTAAATCCCAATTTCTGTAAAAGGCGGCGATTCCGACGGCTGATGTTTCTATCTCCGCACTATAAAATGATGCTCTGGTCTTTTTTCGGTTCTCTAGAAGCAGAAAAACTAAACTGGGGCCCAGTTCACCACGTGAGACGCGGATTGTTGCAGCACAAAGTGCCCCAGGAGTATACACCGTTGAGTCAAGCTCTAGAACTGTATTGATTTCCAAAGGGCTTCCATTGAGAATCGCTGCCTCCAACAAATGAGTTTCATAATAACCATCTGAGAGCACTAACGAAATGTTTTGGTAATCAGCTTTGACAATGCTTTCCACCAAGTCCCAATTCTGTAGCTTCATTGCTCGGACTGCATCACCCTTACGTATCTCTGCATTTGACTCGAGCAACAGCCGAGCCATACTGATGCAGGTATCAATGGGTTCCGCAAAAAGAGCACTATCCGGATCAGGGACCTGATCCTTGCGGGCCAACGATATACATAGCGGAGAAAGGCCTTGGTCATCGAATGTGTTTGCGTTCGCGCCTGAGCCCAAGACCAATGAAAGCAATTTTTCACATCGAGCGTCAGCAGCAAAATGGGCTGCGAGTGGGGGGACCCTTACATCGTGCTCTATTAAGTAAGATACCACTTCGAAAGGGCCCTCCGGTTTTGCATAGAATGGCGGTCTCCAGCCATAACCGCTTATCATGTAGTTCCGATCACGGGAAGTGTTGCCGAGAACCAGTGCAGCACCAATTGGTGTTTGAATATGCGTAAATATTGAATTTTGGCGGCAATAAAATTCCTGGAGGAAAAAGTATCGCTTGAAAACGGTATCATAAGACTTTTTGGTAATCGAAATTGGCCTTTGTAAAACACATCCAGCCTCATGTAAAAGCTGAACTACACCAGCTCGTTTGTTGAAGCAAGCCAAATGAAGCGGCGATGGATAGTGTGGGTGGCAAGGATCAATCTCAATACCATGTTCAATCAACATCTGACAGCATTCTATACTTCCAGCATATGCTGCTGCATGAAGTGCTGTGAGTTCAAACTTATTAGGCTGACATATATCAACGCTGTTGCCGTGCAGTAGCTTGAGAACTTCCAAATTTCCTTGCGCGGCTGCAGATATAACAACATCGGGAGTCAAGTATGATACTATTTCAGCATAGTCGATCATATTTAAAAGGTATTCGACGAGTATCAATCCAAACCCTTTATCAGCATGCCCTGCCGCGAGTGTGAAGATACTTTCTTCAAAAATATGTCCGTCGTTAGGATTAAGTACCGTACTGGTCGTCGCACCAGACTTCAGGAGCAGAATGATACTGTCAGTGATATCCATGCCTTCTGAGAAAACAATGGCGATGAATAATGGCGGCCATTTGGAGAAGTGTGCGTAATCAAATTCTCCATCTGCGTATTCAGACCCACCATGTTGTAAAGATAAAGTCTTTGGGGAAAAGAGATTGGGATTTGCCCCATTTTCAAGAAGGAAACGCTGCAGTTCAACGTTTCCTGTTTGACATGCGATTTGCAATGGTGTTGCTCTGAATCCAACGAAATCGATCAGGGTATCGGGAGATTGACCGGATTTCACAAGCCAATAAACAAGATGAATAATATCAGGAAGATCAAAGAGTGTTTCGCAAGAGGGTCCTTGGGGACCTCTTTGCCATGCTTCTTCTATTGCTTGAAAAGCGAGTTGAAAAAGCTTCTCATAGATGGCAGAGAGTGTTGTGACTGAGACATGGTTGAAATCTAGGGGAGTCGACAAAATTCCCGAGCATTTCAACAAAGGCAGAATGTGTGACAAATGGCGATTGCCTTGCAGAATTCCGTTTGAAATAGTGAATAGGAGGAGCATTAACTGCTCCTGCAAAGATTGCTTCCTAGATCCATTCAAGATGAGCTCTGCTCGGCGATGCAATTCTCCAGGATATAATTCAGGTGTTGAAGCGCTTATTATACGCGCTAGCTGAGCAGTGGGCAAAGCCTGGGAAATAGGAAATTTAGACGCAGAAATGCGCAGCATCTCCGCAACGTCAATGTGATTTCTAAGATATGGGTTATTGCGATCAACTTGTCGGTGAAAAAATCCCATAAGAAGCTCTAGGTCGCTGTTAGCTGTGCTTGAGTAGATAGAGTATTTATCTTACGAATGTCAGGGAATGACTGGAATTGTAGCCAAGGAATACCTGTGGGCCAAAAAGAGCTTGGCGGTGAAGGAGACGGTGTTCGGATGGAAAGCTGAAACCCATCGGGGCATTGGGGACTTGAAGCTACACCACGGATGTTGCAATCAGTTTCAGGACAAGTCCAACGGGCATGTAGTTCTTCTAACTTACGATGCCCGTATATGATTTTACGGTGTCTATTGGTCTCTTTACGGATGGTCTGTTCATCCATGACTTCACCCGAAAGATAGACTTTGGTCTGCTGCTTGCCTTGCCTCTTTCGCTTGTTGATGTGATGGTCGATGTATTGCCAACATGTGGCGCTCGCATTCTTGGGGACCTTCTTGCGAAATCCCCATACCTTGAGCTTGTACTCGAGCTGGGATTTTCTGCCTCGGATTTAGAATCATTATATGTCATCAGGGAAGGAATAGCATACGTAACGTAAAATGCCACCGATTCTAAACGGTGAAGCATGTCATGAAGTGACAACCTCTCCTTCAAGTACATTTCTCGGATAGGGATCTTGTGACTCAACCATTCGGTTTCCGAGATGCGTTTTGCCAACGAAGACATGATGGGCAGCCAAGAAAGCCGTGTGGTGGGTTGATGAAGGTAGAGCAGGATAAAGTTGGGGGATGGTGAACGGAAAGCACGCCGTTTTTAATTCTCCTCGCCATGTGGAGCCAAAAAAAAATATGATGTAAACGGCAGAACCGTGAAATTCGGCTGAAACTACGCAGGCAAGCGGGCTGGGCGTCGTGGTCAGACGGGCGGTAGTGGCGCTGGCTGATTGGCGGTATCCAGAATCTGAAATGCACGCCGGGATTCGAATGTGGGTCAGCGCAACAGCACAGAGATGTTTCATTTGTTGGAGCCGACATCAGGAAACCTCCTCTTAGCAAGATCAAAGCAAGAGCTTATGTTATTGGACAGGACCGGTATCTGAATCGTTGGTGGGGTTGATCAACCTAAGTTGCGTTGCTCAGCCCAGATGGCCTGAGCTCCCCAAGCGGGCGTGCGTATCATCTCGAATCTAGATCAAGCATTTGCTCGGGTGATGGTATATTCCCATCTACCCATTCGCCACCCTTACCGAGTATTTTGAATACAGAAGGGCGCATATTCGTATCTTTTCCCAGACATTTGAAGAAGATGTCCACACGAAGTGATGAACGCGATGCACAGTTTTTTGTAGGTGTGTCACTATTCGTGGCCAACGGCGTCCTCAACTGGGTGTGGTGGTGGTATATACGGGATACCCTCTAACCGTAGGTAGAGTTGTAGATAGTCCTAAGAAAGAATCGAAAATAGAGATGAAGATTTATTGCATTACCTACCTAGTTGCCTGCCCCCTGTCGCTGTACTCTCTTGGGTGCGACGGATTTCGCCACCGCTTTGCAGGCTAATCTGAAGGACAGTGGCCCAAGTTTTCTGCATCTCTACTTCAAAATCCCATACAGGCTGCTGTGTGCCGGTTTGTGTGTGGGCTCGAGTCTGTGTCATTTTCATCAGGGCTCTTCTGTCAACCTTGCCATTGGCATTGTTTGGCATATGTTACAGGGCCGTAATGATTTGCGGTGTCATTTAGGACGGCAGCCGAGCTTCTACCATCGCAAGCAATTCGCCCCGGACCTTTTGAATTAGTTGTTGATGGGAAGGCCGACCACTGAGGGCTGGCGATTCGGCCCCTTCCATTTCAGTGTAGAGTCCTTTGCTCGGCCGAGTGGCCAATTACCGACGTTGAAAATCTGCCGGAAACCGGAACAGCACCCTGAATTGGCCATCTTCAGCCTGAAAGCGATGGAACACAGCGTTTAGGCCTCCATTGAGAGCGTGCTGTCGCGCCCAGCTGATTTCTACCTTGTAACCAGTCTCTTCAGCAATGCGAACCAAGTCAACTGCTGAAGAGAGATAGGCAACTCCTTGACTTCTCATGGACTCGTCACATCTAATCATGGTCATCTGATGTGGTATAATATGTATGATCAAGCTTTTTAATCCCATGATCCTCCAAGATCGTCTTGCCATGGGGAATGTTACTAATTGCCACAGTTAAAGCCATGAAGACTCTTGAAAGAGTGTAGATAGCGAGTGACCATCAAGCTTGCGATCCATAAAGTCTATCTAGTCACCTTCCTTAATGTTGTGACCGCGGGTGCTCGTGCTGAAGCCAGAAGCCTTGATATGAATAATAGCGGAATATCGGTAACAAATCAACTCACTGGTGGCTTCCATTGTTTTCGGCAAGATCTCCAAGTGCCTGATGAGGTGGGGGAACTTTGAAGGCAACATGGTGAAGATAACTGGGTCAACAAGTAATTCTGACTCGGTTCGTCCCATATCTTTGATGATGCGGCGAATATTGTTCTTGATAGTCTTTTCCCCAGTAAAAAATAACGCCCTGCGATCTAAAAAAAAATTGCTGATGGAGTGCATATGATCGAACGTCAGCAATGAAAGTCGGTTGAACAGAATCAATATGGATCGGGTCCTTTATTGCCTTGACCAGATACTCCTGGTTAGGGAAGTACCGAACAACCTAGTTGATGACCACAAGACTTGGCGGAGCAGGGAGGTCCAGCTTATACATGTCGGTCGGTTGCGGTGCCGAGTGACATGTGGACTTTGCCCTTAAGTCCAGTAATAGACTCAACTGTTTTCGTCACAAACTCGACAGCTTTCCGAGACAGCTCTAGGCCAGTGTAGCTCTGGAGGCGTTCTATGAGATTGAACAGAATCATACCTGATCCAGTTCCTATTTCGAGCGTGTGGCCGGGAGAACCCCCATTGAGAATTACCCGCACTGTACTATCAAGCCACTCATTCATTTCGGTTTTATCTATTTCAGATCTATCATTTGTAGATGTCCAGCCAACAAAATCTCTTCTAATTGGTTTAGGTTAAACAGTCTCTAGACCAATATATTTATTAGCATCGAAGAACTACATATCTACATTCAGGCTCTAGGTTCTCTTCTTAGACTATCACAAATATAATAAGATTTATTAATACTTTAGTATTATAATACACATAGTACTAAATATAATAATTTTAGTTGGTCTATATCTATTAAAAATATTACTCTGGATAATACTCTATACTGTAAAATTATCTTCAAGATCTAATTGATCTCTTCCAATAATAAGTATCTCCAGTCCATTCATAACTGATACGGTAGGGTTAGAACAGTAGGGGTCTCAAGGATATGTAGTAGGAAGTTTGATCTCTCATTCTCTATCTACCCTAGTAACGGGCTTATATATGCCTTCCAAGGGTGCCAAAGGCACACACTCACAGGATTCCGTGTGTGTTGGCACTATTTCCGTATCAGAAACGATGGGACCAGGCTAAGCCATTACTGTTTTATGGATAGGCCAATCTGCATTACAAATCTGGACCGAGTCAGAAAGTTCACCCTCTTTTTTCTTTATATTTTTTCCACCTTCAAGAGTTGGTACAGACTATTGAGGGAAAATCGATGGTAGTTTCGATGTTGCATTTGTTGACACATTACTGGACCAATAATTGCTACGATCCCAGCTATGTCGAAACTGGTTTGACAAAAAAAAAAAAACAAGTGATGATGGAAGTCATGAATCGCCACTGGTAGTAGCCAAGGTGTGCTCAGCAAACAACCAGTTGGTTGGATTGCTGATCATGTTTCGTCACAGACAAGACAAAGCCACATGAGGGAAAAGTCATTGGTCTCATCATGAAACATCCGTTGAGGCTGGGGAGTAGCTGAACGATTAGCGCAACGCCACAACAGAAGCCAGTTTCATCGAGCCACAACAACCCCTATTAACCACCCCTTACTTCATATGAAAACAAGTCTCTTTCTTGCCTTACAGCTTTCAGTTCAGAGACTCAGTGTAATAAAATCTGGCTAGTGCGACATATTATGAGTAAACTCATAGTGCAGCATCACAATCGATTGAAACTTGGCTTTTATCTTTGGGCATGATGTAGATTCTGCTGCATGCTTACCAACCGAAAAAGAAAAGAAAAGAAAATGAAGAAGAAAAAAAAGGAGAGAAAAGATCGTCAATCAGCTTTGCCAACGCAAGATATCTCTGCAATTGGTATTATTGTAAAAGCTGCCGTTGCAAAGCAAAAATCGGAAATGCGACTGTATGATTTTGGAATTATCGCAGTTGAATTAAATTGCATGTCTCCCGATTGCCCGTTATTATCATCATGGCGGGAGACTAGCATTCCAATAGTCTTGTGCCTCCTTTGGTGGCGGGCCCACATGGCAATGTTGAAAAGGGGGGCGCCCTCACGCTCACCAAAGTTATTTAATCTGTGACGTGACGTTTCCTTGACATCATCACCTCCAACATCCTGTCTGGCCGTCAAAATGAGATGCCATGGAACCTGGCTTTCCCTCGCGGGCCTGGTCATCAGCGATATTGCCGCTGCCAGGCTTTGCAGCCCTGCCTCTTCTTCGTTACTGACTGGAGCTTCCCTTTCTGCATCCACCTCCTCAACGGCTGAGGCCACGGTTTCAACCACAGACGCTACAACCATCGACTCAACCTCGCAGGCTACGCCCACGGATCCAGCCTCAATTTCAGGGACAAGCATCAGCTCTCAATCTGTTGCAACGACAGAGACAACCGCGTCAACAGAGACAACCACATCGACCACAACGACCACTTCCCAAACATCCCAGCCCATGAACACCGGTCTTGCTACGTACTACCTCCCTATCAGCTACAGCGGCGCCATTTGCGGTGTAGACGCTAGTCAAGTAACCTATGGCGTCGCCATTTCCTCTGTCGGATTTGCTCTCAGCAACTGCGGTCGTCAAATACGCGTCTATGGTCCCAACGGCCAGGCCACTGTCACTGTGATCGATGAATGCCCAGGCTGTCCAGGTGCCTATGATCTCGATCTTTCGACATCAGCTTTCCAAATGGCTGTTGGGCCACTAACAGTCGGGCAAGCCCAAGTTACCTGGGAGTACATCTCATAACCCCCTGAGCCATCTAGAGACAGCAAGATCACATAGAGTTTGAAAACTGAAATAACCGGCTGTGTTCGGCTGTTAATACACTGCGAATCTTTTCATCTCAGCGAGTTTATTTTTTTTTAGTCTAAGTCTCTATGGGATTTATTGAAGCATGCGGGGCGGTCTGAAAATGAACCCGGAGACTCCCGGAAGTACTGGGCTACTGGCAAAGAGATGCCTCTCAATGACCTGGAATGAAACCCTTAGTGTAAGAATCCGTGCATTCTTTTACGTCAATTGACTAATAAGTGTCTCCAGTCCATTCATGACCTTGGTTAACTTGCCAAGATAATACTTTAACAACGACGGTGCGAAAAAAAAAAAAACATCGGTTTGATCTGCTCGTCTTTGAAAACTTGTGCCATGGGTTTGCATTTAATATCTGGAATGAAGTCAATACAAATCAGGGTTCCGTCGCTTAATAAGGTCGTATAAATTTCCCAAGTAGCTGCGTCGAACCCAAGTTTGGGGAGCGGAACCGGTTCTGGGGTATTCGGTCTTCCATTCAAACAGGAAAGACCGAATAATTGCCGGGGTATGGGCAATGGCCTTGGATATATTTAGACAGCAATCATTACGTACAATTGTTATGTGTAATTTCCCTGTAAGAATAGCCAAAACTCGAGTTACGTACAAGGATGAAGAGTAATGACCCCTCACGAGGACAGCCTCGTTCCATAGTGCGCATTTTGATGCATTGATTTAGGTAGGTGGGTCATCTCACCTCTTGCAGTACGTAAGAGATGTTGGTGTCATTTTCAGGCTAGTAATGCCCAGCGTAGGACTATACCCAATGTAGTTACTCTTTTGACCCGCTCTGGGACATCGTTTTGTCCCGATGGTTATCGTTGGCGGGTCACTCTACTGGAGTGGATTGCATCAAAGCGGCTTGGATGCTTCTCAGCCTGGGAGTTTTGCGGTGCTCGTTCCCCTCTTTCTGACTTCCCCCAACCAGGACGTATGCGCCCCATGCTTTGTACAAGTCGACCCGCATGCCTCAAACTGTAGAGAAACCCACTATTGAATACCTAGGCTCTAGGATTGTAGACTACCCAAAGTTTTCGCTCATGTCAAGGTGAGTGAAGCTAATGAAGTTGCAATATCTAGACGCAGTTTCATGATCCAAAGACTTTGGAAATGCAAGTGTTGCTGGGGACCCAGGTCTGAGCGGAGCACCTTGGGCTAAAAGAAGCCCAGCACCATCATAGAACTCGGGGTGCTGCGTGAACAACTCTGGGTCAAGTTTGTACCTCGAAAGTCCATCCTCAATCCCAAGGTGTCTCCATACAGCCAGGCTGACACTCGGGGATGTGAAAATATCTGACAGGTCAGCCGTCGGAAGCGCAGCTGGCTCCTGACTACGACTCGAATCCATAGTTTCCATCGCCTGAACCAGATCAACGACTCTAATGTAGATCTTGAGAGAAGGAGATCCCGCAGCCAAATCGCTCAGCAAAGTTTCCACGACGTATGCGCTGACAACATCACTGATGACCTGGTCAATGCACGGATTGGCAGCGTGATATCGAATTAGGCAGTCGCGGACGGACGGAAAAGGGATCCAGTCAATGACTGCCGCGTGACTGTATTGTAACTGGAGAATGGTAGGTTGGTACTGGGGATCGAGGCGGCGGTAGGTCTCAGCACAAGGCCGAATTTTCCAAACAGTTAGGTTGCGCGTGTGACGGAATCGCGTCTTGGCATACCATTGCATTGCATTCTGCCGCGAGAGAGTGTTGAATAAAGACAGTATAGACGAAGTCGCAAGGTAAAGCCTGGAGAAGTGAGATAAAGAAGCGGGTTTGGCACTGGATGTGGGTAGCATACAATGATAGAGAGAGCGAAGCACCAGTTGCTTCCGTTCTCGCACTGAGCTCTTGCTGTATGAAGACCATATGATCTGAAAATGCCGAGTTGGTTTCAACCCAGAGTGTGCCACGTGCCTGGCCAAGCTGCCGACAGGAGGCTAGAGCGTTCTGGTACACCTCTGGTCCCATTTGGTAATTTAGCGACCATATGTCGGGCAATTGCTGCATTATGTCACACGAGGCCATCGGATTGGCTTCGCTAGCCGATGATAAAGTGGGATGAGTCATTTGGTCTTTGCCATGTCCATCTTTCGCCGTTTCGTTCTGCTAAATCAGGCAGGACTGTTAATGCTACGAGGGAGATTCATCTGACAGATAAGTTACCTCAGTTGAAAATGCCACAATCTCCAAGTCACCCGCCAAAAAGGCATCATCCGCTTCCGCTAAGGGCTCAAATCCTTGTTCCACGGGAACGGGAGAATGTTCAGAACTGCTTATTGAAGCTCTCTCTACCGTAGTTGTCAACCTGCTTAATTTTGGAGCCGTTGAGTGGACTAGGGACTGAACATCAGCCAGTAAGCTGTTGAGCTTTGCATGTGCAGCCGCAAGGTCAGCGCGAAGTGCAGCGTTTTCCTGCCTGAGTTTGGACACAAGCTCGCTTTCATTTGATTGATTCTGTTCTGCACGCTCGCGTAGTTCTTGGATCAAGGTGGCCCGTCTGCGCCGAAATGCTTGCTGAGAAAGGCGGTTACGCAACTTCCTGCAAAAATCAACTGGTCAGTAGTTCGCGGTGTGGTAGATTGCACAGTGATGATTGTAGAATACTTGATATCTTGAGATGCCGAAGCATCTCCCAATCGCCCACGCATTGTGATTGTGATTGAATAGTAGCCGACTGGACTTGGGAAATAAAGAACTTTTCCCCCGTGGAAGCTGGTGGTGATTCGGTCACAAGTGGTGGCGGAGCAGGACGAAGAAAAGCTATGTACCACAACACAGCGTCTGTATGCACAGCGGTGGAGAAATGATTAAATTGACTCAACTAACTCCAACTTTGCAGGCGACCAATTGTGCCCTGTGCTTCGGTTACAATCGTGCTGGACCGCCACTAGCCGCTAATCTATTTTCGAGGGCAACCAATTGTGCCAAGCCAGCTCCCATTTGCTCCGTGTCTGCTTCGGAAAGACTCTTGAGCGGCCGCCTTGGGGCACCACCATATTTAAAAAAGCTGTTGAGAGCCGCCTTTGTGCCTTGAATACCTCTTGCCGTGTGCTCGTAATCTCCCTGAGCCAGCAACTCCTGCATCGCCTGAGCCTCACTCACGTTTCCTTCCTGCCACAGCTGCCAGACCTTGACGCAGGTTAGCGGTGTGACATTCGCGCCGCCAGCAATGACCCCAGTGGCACCGGCAACGAGGGCGGGCAAGATGAAGTCGGCAAGACCTCCAAAGGTTGCGTAAGGACGAGCAGAGGATTTCATGGCGGCCGAAACCCTGCTCAGTTTTCCCGTGTCGCCACAAGTGAATTTGGTTCCTGCAATGTTTGCGTGCTGTGACACACGCGCTAACAAATCGGAATCCATGTCAATGCCGGCGGAGACGGCTGGGAAGCTGTACAAGATGATGGGGATGGGCGATTCATCGGCAACATCGTGAAAGAAGCGCTCGATAACATCCGCTGTCATTCCGCCTCGGAAGTAACAGGGAGGAAGAACCAGCGCGTAGTCACTCCCTGCGATGCTGGCTTCGCGGCAGAGATTGACTGTGCCGCGGACCGACTGTTCAGAACACCCGGTAATAATTGGAGTCTGGTGCTTTCCGAGGCTGTCCAAGGCGGATCGGGTTTCGCGGATAATTGTGCTGCGCTCTTCAATCGACAGGTGAGGTGCTTCACCATTGGAGCCCATGACTACAAAGCCGGCGATACCTGACTCGGATAAACGAATGACATGTCTGCGTTGAGTTTCCAGGTCAAGGTCTTCGGTCTCGGGCTTGAAGAAGGTCAGGCTCGCTGCATAAACGCCCGGGACGAGTGGCTTCTTTGTTTGCGACATCTTATCTTATTCCTTCAGTGTTGTATGATAAACTGATAAACTGATAAACTGATTGAGATTATGTTGGCTGCAAGTGCGAGTTGAGCGGGCCAAATAGTATGATTTGAAAGGCATGCCTGTTGAACTTATATATATAATGGTCAGGAGCCAAGTACTTTTACATAAGAATATAATAAGAAAAGAATCAATGAAGGCATGAGCATTCTCTGTTTCCATTCTGGGACTTCACTGCTTTGATTTCGAATCTCCAAAATCGGCTACCCTGGTCGTTACGTACAGTGCTCATTACGTACTGTTCACCAAACATGAAAGTGGGGACGCTGGAGATTCGGAATGAATCATGGTAACAAGACGTAAGTTGACTTTGGGACTTGTAGTTCTGAATCATGGAATCAGGTTGCTTGTATAAGATGGATGCGCCATCCGAGAGAAATCTCCCCATATCCAGCTGCATTGTTTCAAGAAACGGTCCTTTCTGACCAACCACACG
Organism: Calonectria pseudoreteaudii; assembly: GCA_001879505.1. Classification (NCBI taxonomy): domain Eukaryota; kingdom Fungi; phylum Ascomycota; class Sordariomycetes; order Hypocreales; family Nectriaceae; genus Calonectria; species Calonectria pseudoreteaudii. Next base: position 458,414 of record KV875245.1, on the reverse strand, counting down.
ACATGGCTCTCTCCACACGTGGCCAAGCAGCCGAGAAAACAAGTGATGGGTTGTACATCTGGAAAGCCGTGAGCGATCTTTACCATCCTACGGACAACCCGTCGGGCTTTGCAACATTGGGCGTGGCAGAAAACACGCTCATGGCTGAAGAGCTTTCGGAGTATGTGCATCGAAACTTCCAGCTGTCAAATCACGCCTTCACCTACGGCGATGGCATGGCTGGGACCAAGAGGCTCAAGGCGGCCATGGCCAAATTCCTCAACAGACATCTTAAGCCTGCGATTCCACTTGAGTCGGCCCATTTCAGCATTACCAACGGGTGCAGCTCGGCAGTCGAACACCTTGCCTGGGCCGTAGCAAACCCCGGCGACGCGTTTCTGCTCGGCCGACCTTACTACAATACTTTTATCCCGGATCTCATCTTGAGGACCGGTTGTAAAGTAATCCCAGTTGGCTTCGGTGATTCTGATCCTCTGGGCCCGGACTCCGTGGCTTGTTACGAAGCCGCACTAAACTCCGCCATCGAGAGCGGACAGCGCGTTGCTGGCCTCGTCATTTCTAACCCACACAACCCTTTGGGCAGATGCTACCCCGGGACTGTTTTGGAAGCTTACATGGGGCTTTGCGCCAAGCACAACCTGCACCTCATAAGCGATGAGATTTACGCCTTATCGGTATGGCAGAACACGGCTGATCAGGAGACGCCAGCTCCGTTCGTATCCTGTCTTTCGCTCCACAGACCGGAGATACTTCCTGCGGCCCAACTCCATACCATTTGGGGCATGTCGAAGGATTTTGGGGCCAATGGCCTCCGGATAGGCGCAATTATTTCGCAGACCAACCCATCCTTGCACGATGCCTTGGTGGCTGTGGCTTTATACAGCTCACCTTCGTCCGCATCTGATCACATTGCTGCTAATATACTCGAGGACGAGACATGGACAGGTGCTTTCATAGAAACGAATAGATCAAGGCTCGCTGAAAGGCATGAGTTTGTTGTGAACTGGGCCAGGCTCCATGGTGTCCCTTACGCAACAGGCAGCAATGCAACCTTCTTCCTCTGGGTGGACCTGGGCAGCGTGTACAAAAGATATCATCCCGAAACTCCCGATGACCGGCTGGATGATATCTTGATGGGCTTGTTCTTGAAGAATAAGGTATACATCTCTGCTGGGAAGGATTTCGGATCTGAGCGTCCTGGGTGGTTTCGTATTGTCTTTGCTCAAGATATGACTCTCTTGAGAAGGGGTTTGGATATAGTAGCAACTACTTTAAAAACTACCAGTATAGCTCAATTAGAACATTGCAAATGAGTTCTTTTGTCACTTTTATATTTTCCCCCGGGACCTACGAAGCACTAATACAGATCAGCGTGCTCATTTGAGGAGAGTATATCTATCCCCCGCATCAGAGAATCAAGGCCAGGATTTGAAATATGGGACAATCTTACTCATACGGACATGTGGCTAATAATACCGCAATATTCAACTATGACTGGCTTCGGAGTGCCAGTTAGTCAAGGCGCGAACCTAATGTAGGCCCGTCCGGCACGTCGGTTGATGATCGAGTTCCTGATGGCAATGTCGCGGTGGAGCATCCTGTCATCGATAGAGAGACATTGGAGGACCTTGACGAGCGCCAGTGTCGAATCAACCTTTATTGGCTGCACTTTGCGCATTTCAAGCACTCAGCACGCCTCAAGTCAGCCTCACGACGGTCTAGTTCGGGCTGCCGTCCTTCACACGCATGGCTTGAGGCTCTTCCCGTGGTGACGGGCCACCAATCAGCCGCCCCGGAGACTGGTCCGAAGAAGCCCAAAGAAGCATGGCGAATGGAATGTGTTTCGGAACAAGAAGACGAACCGAAACCGGATAGTCACAATGAGCCACAATGGGCCGCGACGGGCTGCGCGAGTGCCAGCGTATAATGGCAGTTGCTGTTGTGCTGGTGGGCCTGCATCAACGCCTGCGCTCACCAGTGGTCCATTTCTGCCCGCAGCGTTACATGAGAGCCAGAGTCTAGAGGCCCTGGTGGCAACCGAGGTCGAGGTCTAGATCGCTCCATTTCCCGCGTCGCATCAGCTCGCCCTCCCCCAATCTGGTTTCAATTCTTGGTTTCTTTTTCCTTCCCTGCATTTCTTTTCTTTTCTTGCCTTAGGATAGGAAGAAAGAAAAATACCTCTCCAGCGCCTGAAGCGCGATGCTGAAAAAAAAATTTAAAAAATTGCAGGGCCTATAAGCAGGCACATGGCAAAAATTGCCGTCGGCAACGTGGACACAACTCCGAAAACGCCCAGCCGGACCAACCACGCGATTCCGCACCACACACACCAACACGGCTGGCCTGCAAAATGTCTAAGACATCATGTGCATATTGAGATGATGGGTGATTCTAGTTCTCCGCAATATTTTCCAGCTTCTCTGCAAACTAGGCAAAGAAGAAGGAAAGAAGGCATGAAAAAAAAGAAAGGGAGAAACAGCATTTCCTCATTCAGACTGGCGCAACGGCTCGATCGAGATCCCTACCCCCCGTTTGACACCTTCTGGCTTCGTTATGCTCCGGAACGTCTATTCAGGCATGCCAGGGAACAATAGATCAAGCTATTCATAGATTAGCTATAGATAGCGCCGGGTCTGAGGAGGGGCTTAAATACAAAGCAAACGATGCGCGCACATGAGACGAAGGGAGGAACGGAGAAGAGGGGAGGGGAGGGGGAGCAAACCATCCTCAACTCAGTGACGTGCTTTTTTGTTTTTTTGTTTGTTTTCTCTACACAGTCTCTCCCGTGTGCATAAAATATCCTTCGGAAACTAGGATGATGCCGTATCTTTCTCGCAATCACACTCGGATGCGTTCAGCGAACTGTCCCTTCTGACGCGCGATCAACGGCTCAGGATGGCTTCATCCAACCGCAACGACCCGAATGCCGTGGACGCCCCTCTCTCAATACACATCATGCCACCTGCTGTGCCATTTCATGCCTCTGCTCCGAGCCATACCATCATCTTCTTGCGGGAGCGCGCCAACTCGGTTCACGACCTCATCGACCAGCTTGCGCTCTTCCCGGATGCGCACGGCAACTCCATCACTCGGTCCTTTCCAACCGTCCGCTGGGTGTTTCCCGGACCTCTGGTCAAGCCCGGGGAGCCAGCCTTCCAGTGGTTCAAGGATGCGGGGGGAGACGGTTCCAAAGGCGAAGACGAGCAAGCCCAGGGCCTCCGGAGGTGCGCCTCGTCCATCTGCAAGCTTATTCACCGAGAGGCTTATCACCTTGGCGGCCGCTACGACCGCATTATCCTCGCTGGCATCGGCCAGGTGCAGCAACCGCCATTCATGCGCTCCTCAACCTGAACACGCCCGCGCCGCCCAGCAATGCCGGCAACCCCCCGGCCCCGCGCCGCATCGGCGGTTTATTGCTGTTCGGCGGGCGCCTGCCCTTTTCCGGTCGGTCCCTGGCGGGGATGCGCGCGCTTCTCGGGATCCAAGGTGCGCCGGCCGGCGCGGACAGCGAGGTTATCCGAAACACGCCTGTGCTCCTGGAGCACTGCGACGACAACGAGGATGTGTCAATCGCGGAAGGGCGGGTCCTCTGCAATGCCCTGGCCAAGATCGGGGCCAGCGTTGTCCTTCGCGAGTACATCGGCGGCGGGCGGTGGTTGAATAGCCCCGACGGCGTAGAGGATGCCATTGCTTTTCTGGAGCAGGCTCTGGAGATTAAGCGTAAAAACTAGACACAATCCGACTCCTGAGAGACAGAAAGAGAGAGAGCGCGAGAACGAGAGGAAAGGCAAGATGCCAAGAGGCCAAGAAGATGATATGATATCCATGCAACGGAATTTAATGAATTACGAGTCACGAACAAGCTCCAGATGATAGATCAACATCATAGAGATGGGGGGGAAAGGGAAGGGGCGGTTGGGGAGGCAAAGCGGACAAAATGGACCATGATGCCAAACTTGTTAGTTGTGGAACTATTAAAGTCACATTGAGATGAAAGCGATAGTTAAAACTGAACATTATTCTTCATTTGCATTCTGAAAATCCCGAGAGAAAAGAAAGTCTATAGTCGCTCTAAATGATCCTTTTTGCTCCAGACACCCAGCGCTCACCAAAAGGCAAAGAGGCGTCTGCACCAATAAAAAACAAATATG
>KV875245.1:426715-454253 GCA_001879505.1 Calonectria pseudoreteaudii | reverse complement strand
GCCCCCCCCCCCCTGCATCTCTTGATTCTGTTGGTATGATTTACCAGGTGATGCCGACAGCCTTGCCCTCGTACTGGGGGTTCTCAGCGCCGATGAGGTTCTCGTACATCCAGCGGCCGACGTCCTCGCGGGAGATGGCGTAGCCGACCTCCTTCTTCTCGAAGCCCTTCTCCGGGTCCTCGGTGCCGACGCGGATCTTACGGTCGGGCTTGGCGCCGTCGACCAGGAAGCTGGGGCGGACGGCGACCCAGCGCTCGGCGCAGGCGTGGAGCTTCTCCTCCATGACCTTCTTGTCGGCGTGGGGCACCGAGAGGCCGTAGTGGTAAAAGGGCACAAAGCCCAGCGGCACGTCGCGGCCGTGCTTGGAGATGCCCGTCGTGCTGATGACGGCCAGCAGAGGTCGGCCCTGGGCACCCTGCGCGCGGAGGCCATCGAGGGCGCCCAGCACCGAGGCCATGCCCTTCTTGCAGACGTCCGGGTCGTCGATGGTGAACTTCTTGGCGTCGAAGGCGCCGCCGATGGTGAAGCTGATCTTGTCGACGAGGGCAGATGGGTTGGCGGGGTTGATCAGGCAGGCGGCCACAGACTCCTGGTCGTGGGCGTTGCCCTGCTTGATGTGGAGGTTGGCGGGCTTCTCAGGGAAGATGGCCTCGAGCTTGGCGGGGTTGCGGCAGAGAGCGATGCAGGTGTGGCCATCGGCGACGGCCTTCTTGAGGGAGAAGAGGCCGCAGCCACCAGAGGCGCCGATGTAGGCAATAGTCTTGGCGTTGGTGTTGGCGGACATTTTGATGGATGGATGTGGTGGTGTTGGTGTGTGTTGATGATGATGTGTATAAGTGGGGTGTAACAGATTGAGCTGGAGGTAGAGAGTCTGAGGGATGAAAAGCAGTTGATGTCTTGGCTGCAGTTGTTTGAGAAGCTGTTGCTTTGGAGAGAGGATGCTGGTGATGATGCTGATGATGATGTTTTTGATTTTGTCGGACCATGGGCATCTATTTATTGTTGGATGTGCCAGATGTCGCTGCTGTCTGAATCCTTCCGCCTTGAAACGGCGCGCTTGTGAATCTGAGATGCGGGACAGAGATGCACCGCCGTGGGGTCTCACGGAGGTACAGCAGCCCAGATAGCAATCCTCACACACTTTGTGCATTGTGCACTAACAGATCGCCCGTACCGGACCAACTGTCTTCCCGAGTGGGTCTGCCACCTTGGCTCGCGGAGATGCTCCTCGCGCCTTCGGCCCTCGCAGACTCGCCCCCAGCGAAAGGCGCCACGCGAAACTGCGATGCGACGCATGTGCCGTTTTGGGATCCGTGCAACTCAGCCACAGGGCCAATCGTCGGACTGGCCCCACACAATCTCTCTGGCAGGGGCCCCGCCCAGGGGGCCGTCAGCCCAACATGTCCGGCAGCAAGCACGTCATTGGCCCAGCCCTACAGCCAGCACCCCAAGAGAGCCCCAGGTGCTGAAAAAAGCACTGCCCCTCCGCAGGGCAGCGCGCGCCACAGCGACGTCAAGTCCCCCTGCGTTGCAACGGATAGTCGGCAGTAGAACCAACGACAATCAGCTCCAAACCACCACCAGGATTGCCGCTGTTGGGTCGTGATCCATCGCCTCATCTTGCCTGCATTGCAATCTATCCAGGATATTAAAGGACCATCTATCACGTTTTGTCGTTGCTTTTTGCCCAACTTGACCCAACAGTCATGGTCATCACTTATAAGCGATGCAACCACCATTGCTGAGCCTGAAGGATCTGGACAAAACAAGAGCAGCCCAACGGGCTCCCAGCACTGACCTTTTTTTTTGACATGTTCACACATGTCAGGGTTGTATGCAAGGGCGGGGCCCGTCGTCACGATGCTTTTCAGCTGGACATGTTTCCGGCTAGAGCGGATGGGAGCTGTTGGAGGACTCGTGTCGCGCAGTCCTGTAGTGCCCAATCATGAAATAGAGCATACGCATACTCTCCTCGCTCTACATGGCAGCCAAACCAGGCAGCACTTGATAGACAAATCAGTGTTAGCGAGCAAAAGAGCGCACCCAAAGTCCTGATTGCGTAGGCTCTAGTCAACTTTTGTTCATTTCGTGTTGTCGATAAGCATCCAATAATTGCTTGGTAATATGCAAACCGGCGGCAAAACACATGGACCAACCGTTTTTCTCAATCTGCCAAGCCCTTATTGAAGGAACCAAATACATTAGAGTGGGTTTCCGACCCGAAGAGTAGTTCCTTGGCAGTTAGTCACTGGATAATATGAACCAGTCCCCCGTCTTTACCAGTATTTCCGAGTGTTATACATTACTGAAGAAACATCCGAGTGCCAAAACATGGCGAAATAACCTTACTACTCTAATCTGAGATAGAGTCGTCTCACAACTATATCGGGAAATTTCCGTCAGTCAGCACGCCCACACCAACATCATAACTAAGTTTCCATCTTGTGTAAGCGACGGTCAGGCATGTCAGTCAAGGGTGGTCAGAGAGTTGGATCAATTCTCCAAGTTCCATCACCACACCAAGCCTCCGCTTGGGTTCATCATCATACATCAGAAGCAGGAATCAAAACTACACAACTCGTCAAATACACCAATGGGATTAAGGAAAGCCGATCTGTCAAGGTCCGCCTTTTGACGCTGCAAGGCAGCGGGCAGGATGCACAGAACCACGGACGCGCCTCAGCCGCATGCGGGTCCAGAATGAAAGATGCTCCATCCGCCTCTGCTATCACCCACCATTGGATGCATGAATACACGTATTCGCAATCTTCATGGGTCAGCACACGCGCGCGCAAGAGAGAGAGAGAGTCAACGCGGCACCATCGGCAGGTTACCCCAGCATCTTCTTCAGTTCCTCTTCTCCCTTCTCCCACTCCTCGCGCACCCCTCCGCCTCTCCCCTCCCGCAGCCCGATCTCGACGGCAATATGCTCCTCGGCCCGCATCACCAACCCACCGCCGAAGCCCTTCTCCACGCTCAGATCCGTCCCCGCCGGCACCGACATGTCCAGCGCCCACACCGCCTTGGCCATGACCGTCATGAGCAACCGTATGGTGAAGTGCTCGCCCATGCACCGCCGACGGCCAGCCCCAAACACCCACGTGCTCCGACGACGCTCATCATCACCGTCGCCGTCGCCGACCTTGTCGTTGCTATCCTTGCCTTCGTCGCCCGCCGTCGTCGGTGGCCCCATCGGCCCCTCTCCGCTCCGGGCGTAGTAGCGCTCCGGGTCGAACCGGTCCGGGTCCCCGTGCACCGCGGGGTCGTGCAATATCCCATAGGCGTTGACGACGACATTTGTGCCCCGCGGAATCACGTATCCCTTGTACGTGTCGTCCGACTCGGTGACGTGCGGAAGACCCAGCGGCGTCGAGGGTCTCCATCGCAGCATCTGTTTGCAATAGATTGCTTTTAGTAAGTAGTACATGCAACATTTACATGGTCATATATGACGAGCGACAGGGGCTGGGGGGTAAGAGGGGGACGGTAAGCAGACGCAGCCCCCCAACAAAAGACATCTATCCCTCCAAAAACTCACCTCCAACAAACACGCCTTCAAGTACGGCATCCTCGCCACGTCCTCACCCCGTGGCATTTTCCCGCCGCACACTTCGTCCACCTCGTCTCGCGCCCTAGCCAGCACATGGGCGTGCGCCGCCATGGCCACGAGGAACGTCAGCACGGCGGTGCTCAGCGTATCAAAGGCTGCGTCCAGCAGCCCTCCTGCAAGCCACTTCGCTTCCTTGTCCGGCATCCCCTCGTCCATGGCTCTCTCCATGACGCCTACGTACCGCTGCTCACCGTCAACTGCCTGGTCGTGCTTCTGCCCCCGCCTCCTCCTCCTCATCTCCCGAGCCGCCTTCACCTTGGCCACCATCTCGCCGTAAAACCGGTCCTGGTGCTCCCTCACGAACCGCGCATCCCGCTTCCATGTCGCCCACCGCGCCGGCACCCACCGCAGCGGCACGACAAAGTCGACCGGCGGCGTCCTCCCGGGCTCCAGCAGCCCCGTCAGCAGCGTCTGCCGGTAAAAGTACGTCCGCAGCAGGTCCTCGCCGATATCAGCCTGCCCCGTCAGCGCCACGAGCGGTGTGCTCAGCGACCACGCCCGCAGGTGCTCTCGGTATTCCGCCGGCCGCTCCGCCAGCGCCTTCACGCACCTGGCGCTCACGGCGTCTATGACAGGCCCCAGGGCCTCGACGCCCTGCGGGCTGAGGAACCACCTTGCCGTGCGCTTCCACCGCTTCAGGAGCCGGTCGTTGCGCTGGAACAGGAGAATCTGGCCAATCTCCGGGTCGAAGACGTGGTTCAGCGCAATGTAGTTGTACGGCCGACCCCCGTACACGCCGCCCCGCCTATCAAACAGCTCGTGGATATCGGCCGGGTCCTGCAGCACCACGAGGTTCAGGGGCCCCGCCTTGAGCCCGAGGATCGGGCCGTACTGCCTGGACCACTCGCTGAACCTGACGTACGGCTTGGACAGCGGGATCGAGGCGAGGTTACCCAGGAACGGCACGCAGCGAGGGCCCGGTGGGTAGTTACTCGGCCGGCGAGTTGCGACGTGCGCCTTGAAGGCGAGGTGCGAGACGAGGAGCAGCAGCAGCAGAAGCAGCAGCAAGGTCAGGGCGGCGTGTGTCCACGCAACCGGCGTCAGATGAGACCCGGGACCTATTTCCGAAGGAGCCATCGCCCCGTGCAACATGGGCTGGCTTATCATCTCTCAAAAAAAAAAAAATGTCTCAGTGGACGGGCAAGACTAGCAAACGACGGAAGCAGAAGAAGAAAGAAAAGGAGAAGACAGTTTCTTTGGCAATAATGAAGCCGAGAGCAGCAGCAGCAGCAGCAACGGGAGTCCCCATCTCGCCCATAAATACCAAAGGACCGGAACGCACCGCTTCTGCCAAGAGCTTCTGCTCGTTCTGCCCAGCATCTCGTCCCATCAATATTGAAAAATCTTTGGCCGTCTTGCCCTGCAGCCAAGCAGCGGCTTGCTAGTGATCGGAGCCCCAAGGACTGCAGAGGCAGCTCTGCTCTCGCCAGCAAATGGTCAGGGAGCAATGCTGTGCCACACAACAACGGCAAAGACATTCCGACATACTCCAATATATGCAAAGGCCAGTCGGGTATGCACCAAGCCATATCACGTCAACCCTTCGGAACCCGATAAGTCCAGGTCAAATCTCGTTCCAATCATAGCCACAGATGCAACAGCCCTCCCTCCAGCCGCCAAACGCCTCGTTTGGGATTCAGCCACGGCGTTCGTTGGATGGCAGCTAGCCTGTCGTGCCGTCCCGCCAGCGAAGCTCGAAAAAGAAACAACTTCTCACCTCTAGTCCCCACATCCAACTAACCAGCGCCCCACGAGCCGTCAGGTCAAACTCCGCGCCATGGAGCACATCCCACCAAAGAGTTCATACTTCGGAATGCGAGCTGCATGCAATCTGCTTACTGCGCCATGAAGCTGCATCTGTAGGGCCGTCCATGTCAGACTATCGATGCCGTGTTCCGATAGATAACTCGCATATGCAGGGCACCCCTACCGAGGGTTACGCAAGACGTACGTCAGCTAAAGTCTCCTCATCTCATTTATCAACATGCCTGCTGCTGCAACAATGGGAACTCGGAACTACTTGATATAACTTGAAACGATATCTCTTCTTCTGTTTTTATTGCTCAGGTGCGATGTTTCCTCTAACAAGACAGACACCCTCCCACGTGACAAGATACTACAAAAGACAAGGTCTAGGTAAGCCTCGTGCGAAATATGTACGGGTGCTCAATAGCCCCACCTCTTAAGGGAATGGACGGCTCAAAGGCCATTACCTCCACTCTCAGTTGTCTTTGCCCAAAACACCAGGCCAGTTCGCCTCCCTTTCCCCACAAAGACAAACTCCAGAAAAATATATAACGAGAAGAGAACCCAATAACATACAGGGGAGGGAATTAGACGCGCCGTTCCAACAGCCTTTCATCAGATTGCGGGCCCACGAAACAGAAAAACAAGGGATATAAAAATCAGACACAACGATGGGAAAAGGAGAGTTCCTCCTCCACGGAGCACGAGTGTTGCACCCCACAAGTCAGCAAGCGCTCATCTTATCCAAGTTACACCCAGAACAGAGCACAGCCAGCAATGATGATAGCAAGGGCGCTGGCGCTCGAACGAGTGCCATCGCTCTTGCCATTCGAGCTGCTGGAGCTGCTAGAAGACGAGGAAGAAGAACTGCAGTCCTGGTTGAAGCTGGAAGTGTTGCAGTTGGACGTATCAGCTGTGCCGCTGCTGCTGGATCCATCCGAGCTGGAAGTTCCAGATCCAGATCCAGATCCGGAGCTGTCGCTGGAAGAGGTGTCGGAGCTGTGGTCATTGCCCGAGTTGTTAGTAGAGCCACCGGGGATAGTAGCCGCCTCGGAAGAAGAGGAAGCCTTGCCCGAGGATGTGCTAGACGACGACGTCTTCTTGCCCTTAGTGGGGTCAAGACCAGTAGCCTGGAGCGAGGCAATAGTGTGGTCCTTGTCGCTATCAACAATAGTGTCGTTGGTGCCGCGGATGTCACTGTAGTAGTAGCTCTTGTTCTTGTTGGTGCCGGGAGGGCTGTCGGCGTTGTAGCACTGAATCTCGACGTCGGAGAAGGTGGCGAAGTAGTAACCGTAGTTCTGGATATCGCTGGAGTCCCAGTTGATCTCACCACCAGCCCAGTCAATGGTACCCTTCTCGTTAGTGGCAAGACCACCGGGCCACAGAGAGAGCTGCACACGGGCGGGAGTCTGGGGGAACTGGAAGTTCTGGGACGTCTCGTTCCAGGTGTCGGCCTTGTTCTTGGTGCGGCCAACCTTGCCGTCGATGAGCCACTCAATCTTGTCGGGAGTCCAGCGGATTTCGTACTCGTGCCAGTTGTTGAAGGTGTCGGAGGCGGTGATGTTACCCGAGTTGTGGTAATCGGTGATACCTTGGAAGTAGTAGTTGGTCTGGGCAGTACCCAAATCGGCACCAACAAACTCAAAGTCAATTTCATCCTTGACGTCAGAGAAAAGGATGAAGGCGGTGATGACACCGTTGCCACGGCTGGTCTTGAATCGGGCCTTGACATTTCCGTACCACATGTAGACGGTGGAAGAGAGCACGGTGCCAACGCTGTTCTTGGGCATGGTCAGGAGAAGGTTGTTGTTGAAGATGGCGGGCTCGCCCTGGGCAACCCAGTCGGCCGAGTCCGAGTCACCGAGGTAGTCGCCAATATCGGCCACACGCTTGAGGTTTTCGAACTTCATGGTGCGGTCCTGACAAACAGGACCGGGAAGACAGGAATCGAGCGAAAACGAAGACTGGGGGTCGCAACCACCCAGGCAGTATGCGCCAACACCACACTCACCATAGGCTATGAGAAAGTGTCAGTTACAGCTCCTTCTACAACCTATTTGTTGAAAGGGGTCAAGGGATACATACTGGAGCAGCAGGGCGTCGCCTTGGGGCATTTGGTGTTCTTATCGCAGGTGGCAGCAGCTGCGACAGAGCTGACGCCGACCATGGCGGCCAGAGCAAGAGAGCGCAACATTATGAACGTGCTTGGCGCGAAATTGTGTCGAGGAACAAAAAAATCCGGATCGGTGAGTCAGAAATCGATATACCACGCAGGAAATCAAATATTGTCGACGATGCGGGCGAAGAGTCGTCGAGATGAACCAAACGAGGTTGTATCAAAATTAAATGTTATGTAATAGGTATTAATAAGTTTGTTCAAGGCAAGATCCAAGAAGCGAGGGTTAGAAGTGACTGCCGATTGCGCAAGATCCCAAGCAAGCGAGTGAATTGGGAGGACGAGGGCAGATCGGGTGATATGCGATGCGACACAACGAGCGAGCCGGGTCGGACGGGAAAGGAAAAAAGAAAACAAGACAACGAGGGTCTGTTTACTTTTCCTGTGAAGCTGGAATGCTGAACTGCGGGCCGCAAACCGTTTGCTGGAATTCCTTCGAGGCAAGCCACGCGATGAGCAGGCTGCTAATTTCTTTGCGGCGACGGGAGCCTGAGCTTCAGGTCAACGACAGCGACCGACAGACGAGTTTGGCGTGCGCGACAATTCAATGCAACCAAGTCGAGCAAGCGAACGAAGGCTCGAGCTGATCGTGGATGTTTGGGAAAGAGAGTTGGGCGGAGCGAGAGGTATTGTATGCTAGCGACGACGCGGGAAGAAGGGGCGGCTGTCGAACGGCTTTTCTCCTTCAACTAGCGAGTGGTGCGAAAGGGGAATCCACCAGGTTATCAGGCGACAACGAGGGCGATAACAATAGCAACGGTAATAATAATAATAATAATAACCCCAAGAGATTAATGCCTACTATGAGCAAAACAGAGATGGAAACGACGGCAGCCCAAGTATGCAGAGCGCGCGCCAGAAACGACTGTCGGGGGGTGGCAGGGGGTGTAGGGGAGTGATGGGGAGAGGAGGAGGAGGGAGAAGAGAGGAAGGGAGGAAAGGGTAGGTGAATGGGAACCGGGAACCGGCAAGGAGATAATGGTGAGATTGAGTTGCGCTCTGTCCCAAGATGGCATGGAGTTGGGCCCCCCCCCCCCCCCCAAGTCCACCCTTGCCTCCAGCCCTACTCTAGGCTTAAGCACCTTAAACTCTCTCATTATCTTGCCGACAGGAAATGCGAATGGCCCCGTTGAGTCGCTTGTGCCCCCAGTCCCAAACCAGCGAAGACGTTGGGTCGCAGGAGCAGGAGCTCCAGAGAGCCTTGGCGGAAAACCGGAGCATCACGCGCAGTCCGGCCAATCGCAGGCGCCGCGGCGGACGAACCCCTGGTCTCGTCTGGTCCATGACTGGTCTGCGACTGGTCTTGGCCTTGACCAGGTCGTAAATGGAGCGAAAACAATTTGCCTATCCGAGTTCTGCAAGCACGAGGCTTACCCTTTTCGTCTAGGCCCCTTATAGTTCCGACGTGGAGAATGCTCGGCCGGGTAGCGCTCCTCTCCCGAGCAGTAGGTGGACCAAGGTTTACCAGCCCGCGCAGGCCACGCGGGAAATACGGCGCCATGTGCAGCATATTGCGCCTCGGTGCACCCAAAGATGTTCGCCAGTAGTGCCCGACGCTAGGAACGGGGTGCCGGCTAAAAGCAAGCAGCAAAGAAAAAAAATTGCTGCAATGTCAGCCAGAGACATGCAGCAATAAACAAAGCCGAGAGACAAATACAGCATACACGGGCGGTGCGCTAGACGGTGAGCCAGTGAAGGGGGACGCCAAGAGTTACTTGCTGCTTGCCTAATCGGGAACCCTCATCCGTCGGGGCCACACGAGGATCCCAAGGGACCCCGGCCCACCCAGCACAATCAGTCGACCATCATTGACAAACTCGGCCTCTGCCCAATCCTTCGTAATACGAGCAGTTCCAGATCCAGGGCACACCACCTGACAAGCCAGCCAAGAAAACCAAGCACCACCACCAAAGGGGAGATTGCGTGGCGTCGGCGCCCACACACACACACACACCAAACCTGCGGGCCCCCAAGACAAGCCACAATCAACTACAAAGGGGAGAACGGGCCTGCCAGCGCGCAAGGCTTTCTTGATCGAACTCGAATTCCCATAGAAGAACTCACTCTTCCCAAGCAAGCTCCGTCTACCGGCTGTCCATGCTTTCCCCGTGCCCAACAGTCCCGCTCACCCAATGGCAGGCTCCATGGCAGCTCGGCGCGTCGCGGCACCGCTAGCTTCCACAAGGCAGAGAGAGAGGTCGCAAATAGATCCACGGAGTTTGGTGCGATGTGATTTGATGCGCTGCACTGCAGCCTGACCTCCCAATACGAACAGCAATCATAGACAGGATTGGCCAGCCCAAACATCCCGCGCGTGCTCCACTGCGCGGTTTGCCATTGAAGATTCCTTCCAGGCGTCTCACCGACAAGCTAGAATCCCTTAGTTGGAGACAAAAATCAAACAGACTGATTCAACAGCGCTGCCGATCGCGATAACTCCGAAAGTCCAGCTGCAGCCACAGCACGCACATACACACTCTCTCGCTCACTCACTCACACATACTCACACACACATCAATCAATACCGCATCGCGACTAGCGCCGCAGAATCACTCTGCCCTTGCTGCTTTTCCTTCGCCCCTATCGTTCAATGCCATCCCTCCCTCGCGTGACTGCATTTTTAGCTCGGCGACCGCTCGCTCCCCGGGCTCCCCGCAAGTTGCTACGAACCCACCAAACCTTTACGATAGTCCAGGGCCAATTGGCGCCAGGGCCATCGCTGCCCGCTACTGGCTGCCTGCCAGCCCGTTAGCAAGCTCTGGTCGGACCTTGGTCTGGCCCCCCCCTCCCTTCAGGCCGGGTCCTTCCCAAGATAAGCAGCTGCTGACAGATTGACTCGAAATCGACCCCTCAGCCGCACACAGCATTTCGTCTAGTCGTGTCCAGTCGAGTCAAGTCAGGTCCAACCCGTGTGCCACAAACCGCGCCTCCCTCAGGGCCCAAATCTAAATGGGAGAGCCAAGGAAAACCACTTTATGCAAGGCTGCCGATGCGTTTCCACTGCCGACCTGTCATCGTTTTTCAATGCGTCGCACACAGATCTATCCCACCCACTGCGCCATCTCTGCACCGGAATCTGTCACCCTCTTGTCAACGTCATTTGGGCAGACAGATCCCGGGCGGCACACGAGCCACTTTTGTCACCTGCTAGCTTTGTGTCACGTAGAGTGCTCGTAGCACAGACGCGCACACGTTTCAGAGGCCCCCCCCCATCCCTGGCCCGGACATAGCCCCTCAACGTGGTAGTATAGGGTAGCTGCGGTGCCAAAGTAAACTCGAAAGCATATCCAAACCTGTCACGGATTGGCACTGTCCGGATGGTAAGCTTTTCAGGGGATCTCACCGTGCCAAGTATAGCTTATTCTTATCCGGAACCGTGAAAACACACTACCTCTCACGTAGTGCTGGGGTGTTGCGGCATCGCGCTCGCAAGAGAGCAAACAACTCAACCTCATGTATTCAACGGCAGCAGCGAAACATATGCTTGGTAGCCGGGCCCTAGAGTAGCTCAGCGTAGTCTTCTTCTGCACAGACACGTCAAGTCGACCCGCCAATACCAGGTACCACAAACACAAGTACCCTCCTGGCGTCTGCTGGTACCTGCACCACGGTAGATACTTTCAGTCCGGCAGTACATCCTTCGTACCTCGACGATACTCCCCTCCTTCCCCATATTCCCCCCAGTCGGACCCATCCAGATGGATACCTTGACCCTGGACCTCCCCGAGACTTTCCCCAGCCGTACAGTACCTCCAACATGTACATGCGACATGGATCTTGCTTTACCTTCTCCTATGCAAAGCAGAGGCACAAGCTTCGCTCTCGCCCCCAACCGTCACTCACAGTGCTCTTCCACATAAAGCCTAATTCGCACGTAAAAACTTCATCGTTTCTCTACGCCTCACACCGTCTAGGTGCAAACAAAACAGCAAAACAAGCTTTGGGGTATAACTATCACCGAACCTAATTCGAACAGTCTCCCCTCCCTTCCATCCAAGAAAGAAACGTCAAAACAGTAGGAAAAGGGGTCAACTCAAACAACAACAACAACAACAACAACAAAAAGCCCGTCGTCACTTGCTCCGAGCCCCGTTTTGCAACGGTTCGCCCCCGCGTCTCGCCCAGGCAATTACAGCATCAAAGTGTTTTCCACAATGAAAAGAAAAGAACACTCGCAACCGGGTCCACCGCGGCAGCAGCCAGAGCCAAAACCTCTCCCATCTGCAATTTATCCTCTCGACTAGCAACCGTTCCGATACATCGCCCAGTTCATGTTCCGATTGAATCCCAACAGCTTCAGCAAGTTAACCCACACAGGAGTTCGCCTGCGGCAATAGCCCATTCTTCATCCAGTCAAGTCATGTAGGATGTACCAAGTCATAAATTCTCGATAGCTTCCCAATCCCAGAGAGCAGTAAAAACCTCGCTCAGTTCTTTCCACCATGTGCCTCGTCATCAAACAAAAAAAGAAGGGGGAGAGAATAAAATTAAACAAGTTTCGGGGGTGAAAGGGTGTAAAATGAAAATGCTGGCATGTCGGATCTCGCGATATTTTTCTTTGTTTTGTTTTTTCAAAGGCTCCCCTCCCACTGAGTCGCACCACAACTTGTGGGACCGATAGGGTTCGCTTCACAAACAGGTTTGTAAACACAGCTGGATTAGCTAGAGAGCCAGGCTCATTGCCACAGGGCAGTTGTGGACCTGTCATGGTCTTGACATGTTCTTACCGCCCCTTCGAATTGGCGAAGAGATCTGCCAGGGGTTAGAATGACCATTGTAATGAAGATGCCACTGTCATAGGCGAAGCTTCGTGATCATACCAGGGAAATGTTCTTTGGCATATTGTTCGCAAGCCTATGTCATGATTTAGTCCATCTGCACTCGAAGTTGGAGCAAATTGTTTCATACCTTTGCAGGCTTGCCGACTTTCTGGCCAATCACCTTCCACTTGTTGTTCTCGTATTCCTTGATCGCGTTCAACAACGCTTGACTCTGATGGAGGGGTAAGTCAGCAGGGTGGTTCAAGAGACAGGGTAGATGAAATCTTTACCTCATCCTCAGCAAACTCGGCATAATGCATATCCTAAAAAAAAAAAAAACTTATCAGACATCAACCTTGCAAGTACGAATCAACCCAAATACGTACCTTGTACCAGTGCTTCTTGACTGAACCTTCTGTTCTTGTAGGGAATGTCTAAAACCTAGCGTCAGCACGCAGCGCACTCCTACATCTTATCACGAGACGTACCTTGGCGATCTCGGCCCAACTGTTACCCGCATCTCGCATCTGCTTCAACCGCAACTCTTCTTGTGGGGTCCAGGGTGTGTTTGTTCTGCTCTTCTTGGCAGGAGGAGGAGCCACTGGTGCGGCGTTGGGATCCTCGGTAGGGACCTGGGGCTGCTGGGGAGCAGTGGGCTGGGGGGCAGTAGGTGCTGCAGCTGCTGGAGGAGGCTGAACCTGGGAGGGAGTGACGGGAGCGGGAGGGGCCGACGTGGTCGGCGGCGGAGCTGCCGTGGGTGGTGCGGGGCGCTTCCGTTGCCGACCGGCCGGAGCTGGTGCGGGCGTCGGAGTCTGCTGCTGCTGCGGGGGCCCGTTGGGAGGCTGTTGGGGAACGTTCATGGGCGGTTGAACGGGGGCAGGATGATGCTGTTGCGGTGCCATGTTTGGCTGGGGAGCGCCGTATGGAAACTCCATGCGCTCGTTGCGACGGGCCATGTCGGCCTGGTACTGGTGAGGGTTGCTAAGAGGGCGGCCAGGTCAGCGGATGAACTTGCCTCAACCGTGGGACGTGGCAGTGAGCATGGCAAGGCATGACATGGCGACCGGGCAGACCCGATGTGCCCGAGAGGGATCGGCAGGGACAAGAGAAGAGGTAGACACAGGTCCCAGAGGGGACAACGACAGAGGATGTTATAAAGCATCGCTCAAGAGACCAGTCGGTGGTGATACAATGACTGGAGTCCCCCAGCCGCAGTGAGGGGGACGTGCCAGTGTGTCAGGGATGGGGGGGTACATCGGGTACAAGAAGGACCCGGTGGTGCCGCAGCCAAGTGGCAGCAGGTATGTGCGTGAAGAAGTACAAGAGACAAGGAAATGATGTACTCACTGCATGTCATTGGGCTGATGGGTGGAGTTGGAGTAGACGTAGTCCGGCACGGGGCCGACCTGCCACTGCTGCATGTTCTAGCAATGGGAGAGAAATGGAGAGTCAGCGACAAGACCTTTACTGTGATCAATGAAAAAAAATGACAGTTGAGTTAGGATATGTTATCGAAACGCAATATGCCAGGCGACGAGGGACGGGGAAACACCCGTGGATCACCAAAAAGGTCGACCGGTCATCTATCTGCACGCGTGGGTCTGCAGACACGCGGGCTGGGAGAGGCAGATGTTGACGCGACCAGGGGTCGTGAGCCGTGCACCTCACGCCGTAGCCGTCTTGTGTCGCGACAAGAAACACCAGCAGCAACGGTGGCTGTCGCTGTCCAGGCGATAGCCGTAAATGGGCGATACCGTTGGGACCAGCAAAGCGCAAAGAAAGCTGCGGACCGCGGTCGCGGGGTGGTGGTCACGAGCGGTTGTTGAGGGCAAAAAAATCGATGCGGATGCGCCGACGCGATAGCTCAGAAGCGCGAAGTCGAGGCAACAGCGCAGGCAGCAATGGAGGAAAGCGAAACGACTTGAAGGACAAAAAGGAATCGCAATACTTACGGGCAATGTAACTTGAGGTCAGAGTTGCATAAGACACATCCGACTGGGAGAGGACCTTTGGAAACAACCGGGGCAGGTAACGCACGCCCGGGCTGTGGATGCTAGGGACAAGACAGATACACGAGCGTGGCCTGGCGGCGCGAGTGTGTGTCTGGGTATTTGAGGGACTGGGAGGGGGCTAGGGAATTGACGTGAGCGCGCAGGCGATCAGCAGCGAGGGAGGGGCGTGGCCTGGGCGGACGAGTTTTTTTTTTGGTGGTAGTGGGTGGGAATAGGTAGCTTGCGCGGGTGCGGTTCCGGGTTTAGCCTGCTGTGCGGCGGTGCGAGGGTGAGCGGACGGGGCGGAGACCGGGTGGATGATGTGGTGGTCGTAATGGGGTTGGCTGTGTTTGTTCACGGCAAATGCTGTTGGCGCAGAAAAAAAGGCAGTGTCAGCGTCTGTCCAAGGAGGACGTGTCTTTGGCTAGGTTGCGTCGTGCTGCTGGTATGCGTTGCGTTTTGGTGGATTGAGGTGGTGCAATGTCGCGCTGCTGCCACGACTGATTTGGATGGGGATCCCTCTTTTGGGCTCAAAAGGCTGGGGGGGGGGCAGAGGAAGGGGGCAGAAGTAGGGCCGGGGCCGGGCACCGACAAAGATAGACGGGAAAAGGAAAATTTTGGTGATGGGGTTGGCTTGGGTAGGCCGGTGCTCCGGTTGAAGACGAGTGTGTGGGAGGGAGTGGATACGAAGAGGGAGGTGTGCAAAAGTGTGCGCGAGATGCCGAGGGTGGTTAGGGTGGTAGCAGTGGCTTGCAAACTGCACCTAGAGTATGAAAAGAAGACTAATTACTCACAGGTTTAGCGACGATGACACGACGCGCAGCAAGAGACAAGGAAGAAAAAGACGTTTGCTGATTGCGTCTAGTAGTGGAGTGGTACTGGCAAACGGTAGGGTGATGGATGGGAGGTGGTGGCGGAAGTGGAGCGGGATACGTAGACAAGTTGCAGTGCGAGGCGACGATGATGTGTGGATGATGGGGGAGGGTGAATGAGAGCAAGCGGGTTAAAGACCAGTGTGCGCAATCGTGTTCTGGCCGAGATGCGGAGAGCTCGGGCGTATGGGACCAAAGGACGAAATTGGGATTTGTGGCCTGCGTGTGGCGGTATGCCAGTATGTCAGCCTTTGGTTAGGCGACGGTGACGGCGTCTGTTATCACGGTTAGGACAGTCCAGCATGAGCATCAACTAAGTGGTAGCAGGCACAGAAGGTAACGCCAGTGACAATAGCTCGAGGAGCTGCAGCCAGCAAGGCGTTGGGATCGTGGATCTAGAGTATTCCCAGTCTGGACCAGTGCGCAGCGTGCAGACAGTCCACGGGCCAGATGCAGTGGATCCCCAACCAGTCTCTGGGGAACAAAGACGGCGGTTGTGGTGGTGGTGAGGGTGAGGTGAGGTGAGGTGAAGTGACAGGGCAGAGACCACGGAGGATCCGTAACGACGGGATTGAGACGAGACGAAACGCAGCGACGGAGCAGAGTAGCAAACGAATAGAGCTACTAGGGGAAGAGGAATGGGACGGGGAAGGCAAGAGGGAAACGGTAACTTGAGGTGACGATGGATGGTACCTGGGAACAAAGTAACTCACTTGGGGCGGACGGGACCTTGGCTGAAGTCGCTGGGACCCGGCGGCACCTTGGTGGGAGGGGGAGAGGTGGTCGGTGGTCTGGTCGATGTTTTGGACTGGTTGACCTGTGTCCTGTGTTGTTTGGGTGAAGGGGGGAAGAAAATGGGGGAAGGGAGAGATTTCAGGGCCGCAGCTTGTACCCTTGTGTGTAAAGAAAAAGCGGGGTCCTATGGGGACTGGCAGAATTGTGGAGTTTTTACAGTCGATTCTAATATTAACACTGTTCTTCTAAGGGTAATTAAGGCGTGGTTGCACAGTGTGTTGGTTCAGCCGAGTGCCCCTGCTCTTGCTGCCTTGGTGCCTTTATGCACGGTCCACTGATGATTCCGGGCTACGGAAACCCCATTGTGATTGGCCCAAATCTCATGGGACAAAGTGACAAAGCAAGAGGGCCTGCAAGTACCTCGGTACTTCCTTCTCTTCGCTGGTACGTCACCCTTCGTACCTGTTGTACCTCCCTAGAACCGCTGCTTGCAGCCAAACGCGCAGTCACTCTGTGGTACGTGCTCTCGCTTTGTGGCTGGTTTTCCTCCCAAGTGCCTCGAGGTTCCCAGCGTCGGGCCACATTGGCAGGTACCGAGGTACTTGCGGTACCTTCGGATGGAACCATCATGTGGGAGAGCAAGCTGCATGGGCTGGCATTTTGATGAAGCATCCGACAGTTGACAGGTCATGCAAATCCCCCGGGCCTGTGGCTTGCAATCGACGGGGACGTGACGGTTTGTCGTTGAACTGATGCTTCATCTTCACCTGCCAAACCGGGAAGTGGCGAGGCCGTCCAGCATGGCACAAAGCCAACCAGTGACCCAGCACGGCATGGCACTGGTAAGCCTCTGCGGAGGATGTGATGCCGGCCGTGGCAGTGCCAGAGACTGAGAGGCTGGGAATTGTCTGGCTTCAGCTTCATGTCCCTCCCTGTGTGATCAGGACGGGCGAATAGCCGGTGCTTCCCAGGGCCGCATTTCCATTCAACCGTCGCAGTATTGATGTCCTTCGTCATCAACCATCAGGGTGCGTCCCCTCGCCAGACGGTGGTGGCACTATCACAAGCCAAATCCCGCCAGCTTCTTGTCCGCCCATATCAGATGCCATCCCGACGCAATGCAATGCAGGCATTCGTCTTGTCTGGCGTGGCATTATGTCATTCTTGCGGCGAGGCGACTCCGTATTTTGCAGGAGTGTGAAGCCATTTTTCTTCCCCTCCTCCTTTTCCCCGCTGTGTGTCTGACTAATACGAATACCCGGCTCGGCCATTGAACCTCATCACCACTTGCCAGGCAACATGTCGCCGTGTACAGCCGTTTGTCGTCGAAATAAACGGCGTTTGGTCTGGGTCCGGCCACAATGATGATGTACCTTTTCCCCAGGTACAAGCGCCTTCAGAATGGGGCAGGATCAGAGCCGCAACCACGGGCATGCCAGAGCTCCACTCAGAATGTACCTCGTGTACATGCCCAACATGCTGGGCGCAATCGAGCTAAGATCGTGACATCGAGCCCGGGTACCTGTCAAGTCGCTCCCTCGCCTTGCGCCTCAACGACATACCCACCGTGTCTAAACCAGCGAGGTGTATCCATCCAGGGTGGCCTTTCTGTATCCATCGGGTTTGGATCGTCATCTAGTATAAAAACATGATCCCGCTTCTGTTCCGTTGTGCAGCTAGCTACTTTGTTCACTTTCATGCAAAACCCAACACGCTGGTCCACATCATCAAACATGTGATGCACGCAGGCTGCTGACACGGCGCTTATTTAAAC
The DNA here is from genome assembly GCA_001879505.1 of Calonectria pseudoreteaudii. Lineage (NCBI taxonomy): Eukaryota > Fungi > Ascomycota > Sordariomycetes > Hypocreales > Nectriaceae > Calonectria > Calonectria pseudoreteaudii. The sequence continues at coordinate 436,589 of KV875245.1, read as the reverse complement.
TTGCAGACAGTGACACATGTGAATGAACCTGATATTGACATGATACTCAGCGTGGACACATTTTCTACGATACTTGGTGGCATTGTATTGTTGTCCGCTTCTTGTGCAAGTACAGGGTAGCTGGCGAATGCAACACCATCCATCCACTCAGCAGTTGGCCGGGTTTGTCCAAAGGCGAGAGATGCATAGGGGGGTCTGGTAGGGTTGTAGAGATCGAAAGCCTTGGCATAATTGCTGATAGTATGGCCAGATCTCTGTTCGATAGACATGGGGTGGGTGTCGTCTGAACATGTTTGACGTGACACGGAGTCTCCGGCCTCCGGCCTAGATTCGAAACACACTCGCCACTGATTATGGCCTGATTCATAACCATGGACCGACAAAGTTTATCGAAGACTCTCAACCAGCGTGGACCTTGCAACAAGCGAAGGAGCCTGGGAATTTCGGGCTTCTAGAAATGAAGGGAAAGCCCCTGCTCGGTAAGGGAGTCCCTCAACCAGTGCAACGTCTTGCCCCCACAGTCCCACTTGACATCAGCCTTGTCGTTGCTGCTCGCCTGGACTGGGTTAGGAGAAACCGTTTCAAATCCATGCACTGCAGATGAAACCGCATCGGCCTCCTCTTGGGCACAGAGAAACTGGATCGTACCCGTGACCTTTCTGGCATATTACCCCGGTCGAGTGCCGAACCGGTGCAACGCTGACGGATGAGACCGGGGGGTGGGACTGACAGTTGAAAGATGAGACTAGTTGCCGATTGTGGCAGCAGATGCAGCCATAGCAAAGCAAATATAGAGTACCTGAAACTGGCTGCAAAAGACGGTCAAGAGGCGCTGGGCTGGGAGTGGGAGACCCGGAGACGCCAAGATATTATAGGCATTGCTATACATCTCGACCCCAAACACTCGCGGCCGAATGTGCATGTCAGATGGGCGGCAAACGGGGCTGAGCTGTTGCGAATGAGGTCACACGCCCGAACCGCGCTCTCCGAGTTGGGAAACGCTCAGGGCAACTTTGATGCCGAACATGTTTTGATCTCACTAGAAGCGATGTTAGATCGACGCTCGGAAACAACTCTGATAAGCATTGAGGGACGAGGACCCTTTTGCGTCAAAGGGTAGCAGCCATCGGCATTTCTGACGCACCGGTAACCGTTCGAAACAAACAACAGACGACGTGACAGGCTGTCTAGTTTAGCTGCGGCTAACGGGGTACCACACTCGGGAACTCATCGTGTTCCAACTCTGTGCGCCCCCGAGTAAACAAACCTCGGGCTATTCTTGGATCCGAACAACCGGGACATGTTTGAAAGATGCATCAGCCTGTCTGGGCTGAAGGACATCCGGCGTCAAGTGAGCCTCCTGCCCAGGCCAGATCTGAGGCCGGCGACAGGTGACCTCGCCTGGGATTGGGCCTGCATTCGTTTGGACCCTTCGGATGGAGAATGTTCCGGGTCACACTACGTGATGGAGTTTGGTTTCTCGTGTCAGGCATCTGGTCTAGGCCTCAAGATGGGACTCGGATGGGTGCAGATGGGACTTGAGATGGGGCCGCAGATGTCTAGACGAGCCTTTCGATAACAAACCCATGCACGAGATGGATATACAGACCCCCGCAGGCATTGGCGGCAAAAATCAGGGCCGGCAGCTACCGTGTGGCCCCAGGCTGAAAAAAAAACAAAGAAAAAGAAAAAGAAAAAGAAAAAGAAAAAGAAACCAGGGCGGAGGATCGCCCCAAGATGGACACTGGCGTGGTGATCTTCAGGGCTGTGGCTTCAACGCCTCTTCGTCTGCAATGTCCGGATACGGGGAGGATCAACAGCGCGGAGCAGTGGGCTTGGAGCAAGGCTCTGATGGATGGTAGGCAATCTATTCGGGCGGAACTCAGGGCCACGAGGGCAGCCAAGATGACGTGGAAGAGCGAGATGCCGTGTGAATTTGTTTGTACGAGACTAATTAACCTGGGACACGGGATTTCTGGTGATGACGAAAAAGGGTACAAACCATAATATAATGGCGAACAAAAAGCAAAAAAGGGAAAAAGAGACAGCCCCGCCTAGCCGAGTTCCACTGAGGCTTAGGACTCGAGTGCCACGAGCTGCTCCGAGCGGGAAAAGCAATGCCAGCAGACGGCAGATTTACCCCAAGATGCGTTGTGTCTCTGGTTGATGCAGACCAGTGTTTCCTGTATGTTTCCTGCGTTATGTTTCTGACCTAAGCTTGCTAACCGCAGCATAAATGATGCGTCAATAAAGTGTCGTGGAAGTGGTAGCAGGCCGTGCTCATGATGCGCTTGCTGCATACGACCCCTCCTCAGTCAGCGGTTCCCGTTACCCCTCACTCGCCAAGAGCGTGGAAAAAAAAAACCCAGAGACAACAGCAACAATAGTACTCCGTAGGCACACAAGGTTCTATAATGGGGGCATCGAAAACAGGAAGGACCTTTTTTTTACTGGGCATCATCTTTCTCGATCAGAGTCCCCCTCCCCAATCGATGCCAAAATTGGGTCGAGCAAACGGAAATCCGCCAATCAGGGCGAGACGATGGCGAATGAATGGCTGCGTCTGGGCGACGCTGATACCCATGTGAAATTACGCCAGTGCACTAGCGGGTTTCAAGGGATCCCTGCAGGGCCCATGGGTCGAGCCGGGCTCTGGCAGGGCTCCGTCATGGGAAACGAAAAGATGGCGCCGACGGGGAGTTTCGAGAGGCGCTGCTTTATTATTATTTGTTTTGGCTGCTTACCTACTGTGCGGCAAGTTCCCCGCGGGGATAATTTCCCACAGCAACCGGCGGCAGGTAAAGTGGCCGAGAGCCAACAGCCTGCTCTGTGGGCAATTTATCTGCTTTTGCTTTTTTGCCTGAGCCTCGCCGCCGCCGGCGTCGAGACGGTGCAGCAGGCGGTTGTGTGATGGGGGAAATTTGCGGGTGGCGGCCGTGTTTCTGAAAGCGGAGAGAAGTGGGCGACATGCCACGACGGTTCTTGCTGCACACCGTTTTCTGTTCTCATGCTGACTACGTACGATGGGATTCGTCTGGGATGACGGCCATGGGGCGTCCGGTTTAAGGTGCGAAGCGGGCGTCATTGCACGGGAGATCTCTCGGCCACCTATCACAGCGGCACAGCGGTGCTGGGGACGGGTAGACAAGGTTCCGGGCAGTAAGGAGAAACGTTGTCTGAGAGGCTCGTTTCGATGAGACCCTTCCAAACCAAACAACTGGGACCGGCCAGGCCAGACCAGGCCAGGCGAGAGAGCCAGGTCAGGCCCGCTACGGAGGCGAGAAGCGTCACGATGGGGATCAACCATGGATTGGGGGAGGGGGGCGTGAGAATGAAAACTAGGAATGGCGGCGAGGCGATAGTCTGGCGATGGTCAACGAGCTATGAACAGACTATTGATTTTCCTGTCAGATTCTTATTTATTATTATTAGGTATTTTTCCTTTCTTTCGCGGGGACACAGGAGTGATGATTCAGGTGGCAGATGTACTAGCGACATCAGCCACGTGCACGAACAAGCAAGCAAGTCAGCAAGCTATTCAAAGCAAAGCAACCAACTGCGCGCAGCGAGTTGAAACCAACACGACTTATAACAACACACCAGGCAGCGGCCCACGGCAGCCACGACAACGACCCGATCATGTCAAGTTTCGCACTCGCGCCCGTTTGATGTGTTTCCCCAACCCACAGGCCACATACCAGTCAGTGACACGACCGCCACATCCAGTCAGCGGGATGCCAACCGACAGCAGATGGGCCGCGTCCAAGGCTCCGTCAATTATCACGGAGCAGCAGGAACCCTCATTGCTCGGCGGCTCGGCCAATCAGCCGGCGTCGTGCAGGGGATGTCCCACGCGCGGAGCGGGAACACCTGAAGCTGAGGTCGGTGCAACCCCGCCGTCCACGATGGAGATGGGCCATAGAGAGTCGACAGAGAGGCAGAGGGTGAGCAGGGGGGAAACTCTGACAGGACCAGGAGCAGGCCCCCAAATACGCTCACCCGCAGCAGCAGAAGCAGCACCACCAGCAGCAGGTCACCAACAGTTCCTCCCAGTGAGAGAGGCCCCTCCCGGCCCCCCCCCCGTGGAGTCCCCCATGGGAGCCTGTTCGGATATGCGTAGGCTTGATGCGCGTACCTACGTTTTCCAAGATCGGATGCCAAGGTTCACGCCCTCGGTCCAGGGATCCCTCGTCGACGCCCACACCTCCAACAGTCGTGCCGCACAGGCCCGCTGCTACTTCTCTATTCGCTTCCTTTTTATTTCTCGCGCACCACGCACAAAGGCATGGATTCGGATCACGCCCCAGGGGCTGGCCCATCCGTGCCGGACAAAACTTTGATTGAGAGTCACGGCTCCTCTGGCCATGACGCTGCTCCGGGATCCACGGCCATCTTTGACAGTTTTGTCTGTGGGTAGATGATGGTCTCTAGGCCGTCGTCTCGTAGCTTGTCTTTGTGGCGTTTTCACTTCATTTATTTTATTTCCTTTTGGGTAACCCTCGCACCATATTCCTTTTTTAGAGATTTTTAGTCCGCAGTACCGAAATGCAGAGGCCCGCATAGGCCGCCACACGCCCCCCCCGCCTCTGTACGTCCGGCGTTGTGCTCTCTTTTTTTGGGCTTGACATGGAAATAGTATAAGGAATCAATCAATTTGGCTCAATTTCTCTGGGGGACTGCTGCGCCGCTATAGCCAATGCTAAATTGGTTTGGGGTCGCCGCATGTTCACGCAAACGCATACACAAAACCGGGCGAGGGGTTTTCTACAAGAGACGAAAAGAGCTTGCTGTGGGCGGGCGAGGGAAACTTTGCGCGCGCTCGTATGTGTGTGCGTGTGTGTGTGTGTGTGAGGTATGGTGGGAATGAATAAATTCTCCGAGATTCCAGGAGTGCCTTGCCTGAGGAGTGCTTCTGCTGGCCCTGCGACTGACGATTAAGCGAGAAACGTGTGTTGCGGTGAGCAGCAACGGAGACGAAGGGGAAGCTGGACATGGAACAAATACGACATGACAGATACGAACAAAAGCGAGATGGGTTGGAAACAAGGAGGATGAGAGGAGAAAAAAAAACAACGATAGCAAAAAAAAAAAAAAGCCAGCATAAAGATGTCTGCTGAAGCATGAAGTGGTTTCTAAGCCTGACGTCAGGTCTCGGTATCGGGATAGAGACGCTTCAAAGACGAGACGAAACGGGACCCGTTCAGGCACAAAACACGGGCAGACCCTTCGCATCAGGTACGCAAAACCCCAACTGCGTGATGAACACGTCTCGTCTCGTTCGCCACAAGTTTGGTTCCATATCGAGTTTCGTTCATCCGGACTCTGGTTCAGAGGCGCAACCAGACCAGGATCCTGGCCCATTTTGGGGGGGGGGGGCCTGGCCCGGAACATCGATGCATGCATGGGTGCATGGATGTCATGGATCATGGATCCATTACCACCGCCGCCGCCGTTAGCAGTTACAGGACAATGCCGTAGTTTGAGCCACGCTGCCCTCTCCCGTGTGTGCGCCCCCCCCCTCCCCGTACCTTACAGTAGGCTGCCCACTAAGCCGGGTACCTACAGCCCGCTACCAGGTGCGCTACCAGGTACGCTGTAGCTTGGGTCGGGTCGGGGGGTACGTACCTGACACCCCAAACCACACGCCCAGGCAAGGTCAGGTACGGTACCTTACTTGCGACTCACTATACTGCCAACGCAAGTTTATTATCTTGCCCCTCCCGTAATCTATCTGCTCCTCTTCTCTTCTCCCTCTTCACCTGGAAGTCATTCCTCAAGAACATCGCATTTTCTTCTTCTTTTCTTTTTTCTTCTTCATCCATTCTTACTTGGGATAACGCTGTAGCGTCGTTCCCTTCTTTTTTGATTTTCTATTCTCTTCTGACTCGCAGCGAGAGCACCACACTCCTTTCTGGATCTCCCCAACTGGCTTGGCTGCTGACATTCCTTTGAAACCGTACCAAACGAAATCGATTTTTTGTTTTTGCTATTCCTTTCACGCAAACCAACCAAACGCCATTTTTGGATCCCTCGACATTACTCCTAAGCCTAGGAACCAATTTTTTGTTTCTTCCGTTCGAGAGGATATCTTTTTTTTCCGTGAACGCCCCGATTTTCTTGAGAGTTTTCGAGTACATCACTCGCAGGCCACAAACCACTAAGAATATCCGGCACCACCGATTATCTGCGAGGACTGGCGTTCCCGCCTGGAACTTTCTATCGACTCTATTCGACACAACGACGAAAATCTTCGTCAACTTCCTGAGATACCCTTTCGCCAGTTCGAAACAGGATTCACTCTCCCCCCCCTCATCTCAACGAACCGACCCTCAGACCATGGCTTGCAGACAACCCTCACAGGGCCCCGCGCCATACATCCCCACCCGAGACTCCATGGATCGACACGACTATGGTGTTGCCAAAGCCCGCAAAGTTTCTTCCACTGGCGGCGGACGTGCATGGAGCGAGGATGAGGCAAGCTAGACTGCAATTGTGGTTGCGTGGGATTTATGAGCTAACATGATGGATGCAGGAGCAATACCTTCTCCAGACTCGCCTCCAAAAGATGCCCTACAAGTACATCGCTGCACACCTCAAGAAGACCGAGCTCGCATGCCGTCTTCACTACCACCAGCTCTCACACGGCAGCAACCGACGCAAGCGTGCAACCTCTTGTTCGTCAACCGGTACTGACCGTTCTCCCGCAATGGCTCCCCGAGCGCCCAGCCCGACCCATGAGAGTGTGTCCCGTTCTGTATCGCCTCCGGGAAGCGCAATGAGCTACAGCCCGCCTCCTCCCGCCAGCATTATGGGTAACGCCGGCTGCATCCAGCTTCCCAGCATCGTGACACCCGAAGAGGTGCCCAGACTCCCTGCCATCCTCCCCAAGCCCACCATGACTCTCCCCCCTCCTACAGCATCTTCCCAGACGTATGCCTCGCCGGTCGTGGATAACCACGCTTCCATCCCTCCCCCGGATCCATTCCACCGCGGTCCCCACGCTCACCACCGAGCCACGCCTCCTCTGCGCCTCGACTGCTCGAACCCTCCACCACCGGCGATGAACGCCCACACGGCTGCTCACGTCGACATGTCTCGTCTCCACTCCATCTACACTGTTCACCGCCACAGCTTCTGGGCTACTATTGCTAACGAGTATGGTCCTAATGTTTCGCCTACCGCGCTCGAGCAGGCCTGGAAGACGGGTGCCTGCTGCAACCAGAACGCCGGCACACCCATCACGCCCATCTCGAGCCCTGGCAACAGCAACGTGGACAGGGAGACTCAGAACAAGGGACAGGACAAGACTCGCATCTCGTCCATCCTAGGTATCGACGCCGACCCTCGCACTGCTCGCGATAGAGATATCGTGAGGAGAATGGAGGAGGAGCGCTTCCGCATCATGCAGGCTGCCCACTAAGCGCGCCACTCCATTCCGCCCTGCCCATCCAGACTGAAATATTTGGACGGCTCAGCAGGGGAGGGTGAAGGTCCATCCCAAGATCTTCTCGTGTACTATATGCGTCTGGTTTATCTTTGCAATTTTCTTTGCTTTTATTCTCGAGCTGCGGACTTGACACGAAGCGTTATGGGAGCGCGGGTCCATGTCCACAGCTGCCTATTCCGCCGCGCTCAAATGAGGCGCAAGGCACGAGGCGTTTTTATGCCGCTTCATTGCAACGAATTATCGTTTTACTTCTTATTCTATTCGGATATGGGCCTGAAGCCATTTATTGGCTCGCGAGACAAAGTATTGTTTAGTGGAGGCGTCTCCCTCAGATTGGGGAGCACATGGTCATTCGGAGTTTTACCACATGACATGAAGGGTAAACTTCGAAAATCGGAGGACATTTTGTTTCACATTCTTGCACGGACAGAGTTACGAATTTTGCTTGGGGAATTGCGAATCAGCCACACGGGCTTGGAATTTTTTTGCTTGTCGATTTGGTTCTTCTTTTGCTGCTCATGGAGGCGAGTTTGTCTCGTTTGTTTCCTATCTCATCCCGATCTGCCTGTTTTCGTTCTGGTTTTTTTCTTCTTCTTTTCTTTTTCTATGGATAGTCCCGTTTTAGTAGGACTTACGAAATGATGTGATGAAATTCGACGCCATCCTGGAGTCTGATCTACACAACACATTCTTGCACATGAGGTTGACCTGACATCTTGGGACGGGAAAAGTGGGTGCGCGGGGAGTACAGTAGTTAGGCACGGCGGCAGGATAGCTGCCGAAAAACAAATGTTAAAGTCTATTTGTCTCAAAATCACGTTTCTTGTCATGAGTTTTGCTATGAGGTGAAGCACCGTGTGAAACCGAACGGAAGGGGAATTTCATGCTGTCGCCGTGTGAAGACTGAGGGAGGGGCTGGAGGCAGCCGTGACACAGGTTTACAATGCAAAATTTACAGGCGGTTGATGAGACCTGTAGCGCTTCGTGGCTTGTGAGATGTGCTGTTTCTGTAACGGCTAGCTGTCTATGCATCTGCGGTGTCATGACGCCACGCCGAACAGCCGAACGGTGGCGGGCAAAAAAAGAGATGACATCTTCATCCGCCTCCTTTTTTTTCCTTTCTTTTTTCGTTTGGCGTATTTCCTTTTTCTCTCTCTCGTTTTGTTTTCCCACCCTCGAAACCCACGCCTTATCGGAAGAGAGGAGAGGGAGGGGGGGCCCAAAAGACGAAACAAGGGGTTCGCATCAGAGCCAACTCTGGCCTTTGGATTGGTTGGCATGCGTCATCTGATGTGACCAAAGCGTGCCGTCCAACGGCCGCAACGGGGTGGCGTCGAGCTTAGGTCTCGGCAGATTGCCTACGGAATCTGCGGGTTCCGGTTCCTGTCATCCAGACTGCTGAATGAGCTTGTTTCTATACTGCCGCTGCTACTACCACCACTACTACTACTGTTACTCCTCCTACTACTACATTAGAAAAAAACAAGAACAAAAAGAAAAAAAAAGATAAAGGGCTCATTTCAGTTTATTGGTTTCATCATTCTGTTCCTGGCAACCTGAGATAAAAAAAAACCATCAGAGAGGCTGGCAATATAAGAGCACTGGGGTTTTTTTTCCTCCTTGTTTGCATAATGAACATTGCGTGGGGGTGACACCCGGAAAGCCTCCCGTCCGTCTCCGTTCCGGGAGCACCCTCAGTGAACCGGCGAGTCGGCCACGCCAAGGCGGACCTTTGGCCGGTCAAAGCGGACAGAGCAACAGTTCAACGTGCCGCGGCCCTCCCCCTCCCCCTCCCTTCTCCCCCCGGGGGTGTGTGGAAATGAAATAACTCAACAACTTGAATTTGGCAATAAAAAACGCCTTGCGCAAGGGCAATGGATTTTTTTAATTCTAATTTTAAATTTTAGCCGTGAGCTTGTTTAGATCGTGTAGATTATTGGAACTAGAGCAGGTCGATGACGATGGGTTATCTATGTCTTTGAGGGCTTGAGCGCAAACCCTGTTCAATAGATTCTCGGACCGATTCTAGGTCAGTGCGAATGATTTGAGGGAAGGGGGGGGGGGGGCTTGCAGATGAAATTCTGGGGAAAGCAATATCCGGGGGGGAGGGGAGGGGTTCGATGTAATCCCAATTGCAACTACGGTAGTGGCTATTTTTTTGTGAACGTGGCTTTCCGTAGTTAGCATGTGGTTTTTCGGTATTTGAATTTCTTAGGGGTGTTGTGACAGGTGAAAATAGGCCTGTGTGCTTTTGGGACGTGCGATGCGATTGGGAACACCCCCTCTTCGAATCGCTGTCAGTTGACCCGAGGGTGTGAGAGCCAATACGCTCGGTACCTTTTTTTCTTTGTTGTATTTTTTCCTTTTTTGGTTGCTGCAGATATGGGGTGTGCTTATGACCTCTTTTTTTTATTTTATTTTATTTTA
>KV875245.1:294073-426168 GCA_001879505.1 Calonectria pseudoreteaudii | reverse complement strand
ATTTTATTTATTTATTCTTTTCTTTTCTTTTTTACCCCCTCTAGGATCGATCTGCACCTAACCTGGCCCAGACCGTTTGTGGCCCCATTGATTGCAAAGCCGAGGCCGGGGATTCGACGGACAAAGATAGTCAAGAAGGCGGGGGTGGAAGAGAGAAAAAGCTGTTGTGGGTACCCGAGTCCCGATGCCCTTTTCCGCTCTGCGTCCTGTGCTGAATTTTTCCCCCTTCCTCTTTTACCTGCTTCGGGAATGGCTGTCCGGGTGTTACGCTGGGACTGGGACTGGGACTGGGTCTGGATCTAGGCCTGGGCTTGGAGAGGGGAGGGGAAAGAGAGTAGAGGATTTTTCCCTGTCTGGGGGAGGAAGCGGAAGAGTGGGTTTTCGTTTGGTGGTGGGAATGGTGTGCGAAGAAGAGGGGCCTCGTTTCGTCATTGTCGATGCTGGGAGAAGTCTGTCCGCTTCTCCTGTGAGTTCTCTATAGCTTTGGAATTGTCTCTTAGTCGCCAATTCCTCATCCCAAGCTGGCCCTCAGCTCTGTACAATGTACAATGGGCTGAAGCACAATGTCACTGCCGATTCGCAGCGGCATTGGCTGGCTCAGTAGAAACTGTTGCTGCTGGTCTTCAGCTGCTTTTCCTGCGTCTGCTCCACATTCAACATGGCCGCCCAATTGCTAGGCTTAGCAATAGCCGGATGTCTCGTGGGCTTTTCCATGAGCAGCATACGCCACGACAAACTCTCCCTCTCCACAAGCTCCCCTCTTCTCCGCACCACCCGCATCTCGCACCTTCCTCTCTCTTCCCAACACTCTGTTGTCCTGGGAATCGACTCCCTGGTGCCCGTGTTTCCCTCTCCGACATCGCTGGCCCTTCCTTTTTCGCATATTTTATTTTTATTTTTTTATCTTTTATTCCCGCCCTGTCTAGAAATTTGTTCTCCTCGGACGCACCTTGAACTCAACTGACTCATTGGCATCCCGCCGACTAACCCACAGAGGTGAATTGCTGCGAAACAAAGAGAAGATTTCGCTTTAGATACGGAAAAAGACACAAATAAGACTGCTTACGATTCAATTTGCACAATGGCAGATCAGCAGCAATCCAACGGCACCGCTAGTGCGGTTCCCACCCAAGACCTCAAGGCGCCCAAGGACTATATCCAGTTCCCCTGCCTACCTGCTGGAGGACCTTTGAACCGTTGGTCGACCAAGATTACTAGAGAACATGACTATCCCGGAGCTCAGGTATGAATGTCTCGAAATCGAGGAGAAAGAAGTAGTCAAGGGCTGAGTCTGTTACAGGCCATGCTTTACGGAGCTGGTGTGCCCAACAAGGAAATGATGAAGAATGCGCCCCACGTTGGCGTTGCCACAGTCTGGTGGCAGGGAAACCCGTGCAAGTGAGTCTCTCCTGATGATCGAGAAAGATATGCACTCAATTCTGTGCAAATTGGAAGCATGATATGACTGACTTGGGTTCATCAGTACTCATCGTGAGTGACATGACAAAAAAGCGGGGGAAAAAGAGGAGGAGTCATGACGAGCAAAAATCACTTACAAGCGGACCAGTCCTCGACCTCGGCCAGATTGTCAAGAATGCAATTGACAAACAGGGCATGCTCGGATGGCAGTTTAACACTGTCGGCGTGTCTGATGCCATTACAATGGGTGGTGAAGGTGAGTGAAGGGCCCTCATGTCATGATGTCCTGAAAGAAGTAATTGACACGCGGGGCTCTCCTCCTTCCCCCGGGATCAAGGCATGCGCTTCTCCCTCCAGACTCGAGAAATCATTGCCGACTCGATCGAGTCCGTGACGTGCGCGCAGCACCACGATGCCAACATCTCTATCCCCGGATGCGACAAGAACATGCCGGGCGTGGTCATGGCAGCGGCACGACACAACCGGCCGTTCATCATGGTGTATGGTGGCACCATCCGCAAGGGCCATTCGGGCCTGCTTGAGAAGCTCATCAACATCAGCACCTGCTACGAGGCCTCGGGGGCCTTCACCTATGATCGGCTCCACGCCAAGACGGACCCGGGGGCGCCGGGCCGCACGAGCGCCGACGTCATGGACGACATTGAGCGGCACGCGTGCCCCGGAGCCGGAGCCTGCGGCGGCATGTACACGGCCAACACCATGGCGACTGCCATCGAGGCCATGGGTCTATCACTCCCTGGGTCATCGTCATACCCGGCCGAGTCGCCTGAGAAGCACCGCGAGTGCGAGCGCGTGGCCGAGGTCATCAAGACGACCATGGAGAAGGACCTACGACCGCGCGACCTTCTCACGCGGGCCGCCTTTGAGAACGCCCTCGTGCTGACCATGATTCTGGGCGGCTCGACCAACGGCGTGCTGCACTTCCTGGCTATGGCCAACACGGCCGGCGTGGAGCTGACGCTCGACGACGTTCAGCGTACCAGCGACCGCACGCCCTTCCTGGCCGATCTCGCTCCCAGTGGCAAGTACTACATGGAGGACCTGTACCGCGTGGGTGGCACCCCGTCCGTCATCAAGATGCTTGTGGCCAAGGGCATCCTCGACGGGTCCATTATGACCGTCACGGGCAAGACGCTGGCTGACAATGTCGCCGACTGGCCCAGCTTGGACCCGGGCCAGCAGATCATCCGCCCTCTGGACAACCCTATCAAGGCGACGGGTCACATCCGCATCTTGCGCGGCAACTTTGCGCCGGGCGGCGCCGTGGCCAAGATCACGGGCAAGGAAGGGCTCAGCTTCACTGGCAAGGCGCGCGTCTTTAACTGCGAGAACGACCTTTCGGCTGCACTGGCCGAAGGCTCCATCCGCCGCGAGGACGGCAACCTGGTCATTGTGGTGCGATACGAGGGCCCCAAGGGCGGACCTGGAATGCCCGAACAGCTCAAGGCGTCGGCCGCCATCATGGGCGCGGGGCTCAACAACGTCGCTCTCGTCACTGACGGCCGCTACAGTGGCGCCTCGCACGGCTTCATCGTCGGCCATGTCGTCCCTGAGGCCGCTGTCGGCGGACCCATTGCCCTCGTCCGCGACGGCGACGTCATGACCATTGACGCCGAGCGCAACCGCATCGACGTCGACATTTCCGACGCCGAGTTCGACGCCCGCCGCGCCCAGTGGGTGGCCCCCGAGCCCCGCGTCAAGCGAGGCGTCCTGGCCAAGTACGCTCGCTTGGTCAGCGATGCGAGTCACGGTGCCGTGACGGATCAGTGGTGAGCTCAGTTACAGGTGAGTGGTGAAGTGAGGGGGGGGGGGGGATCGTGGCGAGCAAAACGGCGACAACGATGAGCATGTGAATGACGATAATGATGATGGGTGGCTTTGTTGAAATGTATCCATGTACGGTTTGTATATGAAAGGACCCTGAGGGAATTGGGGCTGTGGAAATAGCATCGATAAATTTGACTAGATGTGTATATGCATCCATGCAAAGGATTCGCTTGGTGACCCCTGATTCGAGACTATACAGTCTCAAGAACACACTCCCAACATGACACGGCAACCCATCGCAGAAACAAAACAAAAAAGAAACACTTGTATGTACACACAAAACTCATATCTATTCTCAGCCAAAAAAAAAAAAAAGTCATTCATACTGCAGAAAAAAGCCAAACGACAAAAGCACAAACGAAGGGTATCGCGCAGACAGACCACATGCTACCTCTACAGCCTCTTCGTCCCTCTTCCTCGTATGCGTATTGCTCACTCCAGCTCTTGTATTTGTGCGTCAAAAATGAAACCCGTGACCCGGCCACCTCCCATTAACATACGCTTGCCTGCCGACATCACCTCATGCCCATCTGACCTCTCTCCACGGCGTGTTAGCAGCCCCTGTCCCGGCTACGCTGCTTGCACCGCCCCCGTCCAGACAGCACCTCGTGCTGTGACTCTGTGGCAGGCTCTAATCGCCCAGTGGCATGCCCTCGAGCTCGTCCAACAACCGTCGCCAGTTGTCCGCCAGCATCTCAGCGTACTTGACTCGCTCTCCAGCCCAGTCTTGGTTCCAGCGGCTGACGTGGTACTGCGTCTTCTGGAACGTGATGAGCTCGTCACGGAGGCATTCCCTGACAAAGATGGATCGGTTGTGTTGTTGAACGATCGACTCCTTGTCCTATTATCGCTGTTAGCAACGCATTCATAGCCAATCATTTGCTAGATAACATACCTTGATAATGTTCTCGGCAACCCTCTCAATCTCTCCAGGCTTCACCATGCCTTCTGGCTTAGCTCGCAGGCTGGCCAGCTTGTTCTCGTTGGTCTGGATTCTTCGCTCAAGGTAGGGGATGTTATCCTTGTCAAGCCGCTCTCGCCTCTCAAACAGCTCCCGCAAGCTCACCAGCGAATCGCGCTGTCGCTTCAGGTCCTCCAGCACACCCTCATCCCAACCACGGCTCTCGTCCTCCATCAGGGCCTGGCATGTTCGAAGATGCTTGCTCATCGCAACAAGACCATCGTTGAGCAGGGGAACCTCGTTGGTGTCGGTGGCGTACGTCTCGTTTGACGTCTCGGTAAGGGACACCAAAGCCAGGGCAATACGTGCGTGATCGGCTGCCACACCCTCAGTTCGCTTGACAAGTCGGTCCATGATGTTGCAAACGTTAATGTACAACTCAGCAGAGCGGCGGATGCCGTTTCGTGTTTTGGAAAACAACTCTTCCAAGGTGGGTGGCAGCGAATCCTCCAGACCGGCGGGCAATGGCTTGTCTACAAACTCGTCCTGCACAGAGATGGTCGCTTGCTTGCGCCAAACCGCCAGTTCCTGGTGCTTGTGTTAGTGTAAATGGCATATACTCTTCGGGCAGGTAGCGTGGACGTACAGTAGGGACAGTCAGGAACATTACAACGAGCTGCTCCTGGCTCATAACCGGATGTCGTACAATGGCATTCAAAAATCGAGCCAGACCCCTTCTCCGCTTCTCGATAAAGGCACCATCGTTGGAGAGGTGGCTTCCATTGACGCCGACACGCTTGGGTGGAAGCAGCGGCAGCATACGAAATGGATATCTCTTGTGCAGGCAATCCAGCAGCCAGACAAAGTCGCTATACCGACGGATAACCTTGCTACCGCGGCGCTGGCTGGACACCTCGTAATTGTGGTGCTGGAACATGAACATGCCCTCCTTCTCCGGCATCAGCGTTACGATGACGTTCTCCTCGACGCTCTGGTTGGCCCTGCTAATACTGCTCTGGTGCTGGTGCTGGGGCAGTCTTGGCGTAGGGTTGACGCCGAGCGTGCGGCTAGGCTCGCCAAATGGGTTCGAAACGACGCTCTGTGGCGTTTCGGCAAACCCTCCTGCTGAGGCAGGGTTCCCCTCGAAATAGCCTCCCCATCCGCCCGTTGACCTAACCGAGCTGGCAGCGCTCTGCTGGCCTCCGTTCGCAGAGGGCGCAGGGGGTGACGAATACTGCCTCATGGTGGGAGCCGCTGTCGGCGTGGGAATGGGCGCGGTGACGGCAGTGGTGGCGGGAGGCTCCGGGAACGAGTTGTGCGAGTGGCCGTTTGTGTCGTGGTTCTGAGCGCCGTTGGACTTGGCGTGTCCGTGATTCTTGTGCATGTCGGGCGAGTTCCAAGGGTCATCTTCGGGGTCGTCCATGGCGGGTCGGGGCAGCCTGGGCTGGCGAGGAGCGGGGAGCGTGTCTTTTGGGGGCGTCTGGGGAGGTTTGGCCGAGAGCTCGTCGACGGGAGGCAAAATAGGCTCTGCGGTGATGCCGGGGACCTTGGGTTGTGGTAGATCTGGGAGTGAAATGAGATGTTAGGTCGATGCTTGTCATAGTGTCTCCACCAAAACGGTGGACGAATCCACTGGCAAGGTGATATGATAAGGTCGCGAAGGGCAGCACAACCGAAGCAGAGCCCCCCATCGGACATTGTGTAATAATAGAGGGGAGCATGTGGGTTTTGTTTTGCATGTAGGCCAGGTACAAGACGTGTACTTACTGCGTCGTCTCTCGTCCACGCCGTCGAGGCTGATGATTTCGCCCTCTTGTGCTAGGCCGACCAGGGCCAGGACAACATTGAACTCTTCTCGCCCAAAGGTGACATCACTGGCGTCCGGAGCCACCAGAGACATGATTCGAGCCTGGGCATCAGCGCCGAGCCTGGCCGTGGCAAACAGCTGGGCGATGCCATTCGAGGTGATGCGGCCTGAGCTGCCATCCTCGCGCAGGACAATATCAAACGTCTCAATGTAGCTGTCGGGCACGTCGGACGCGGGGAGGAGGTTGCGGATCATGTCGGCGCGGCTCTGCTGCTTCCGCGGGGTGGGCATATCCCAGGGTGAGTTGCTATCTCCATCGTCGTCGGCAAAGAGGCTGTTGGCCGAATTCTTGGAGATCGGGTCGGCGTCGAACAGGCCGCCGCCAGCTCTTGAGCGAGCCGCTGGCGATGCCGGCCCACGGCGCTCGTCGTCGGTGGGGGATGTGCCGAAGAGAGACATGCTGAGGTATTAAGGATCGAAGGAGGCTGCGCGCGTGAGGTGATGCAGTCGATGGGCTCGGTCGCGGTCCCAGTCAAGGGTTGGAGGCCGATGCCAATGGCCCCGGGGACTCGTAATCGCGATGGGTGCGGTGCAAATGCGGCGGCAAATGGAAGCGTCCGAGTTGCAAGGATCGAGCGTCGAGCTGCCAGCCAGGGAAGAAAAAAAAAATCCGAGCTAGTAATTAAACACCGAGCTCTACCTCTGTGCACCCTGATGCAGCAAAATCAACAATTAATGCACTGGCTAACTATGAAAAACAGATGCGGATAAATTGGGCGCGGCGAGCGATGGGGGAGGTTGGTGAAGTCATTCCTGGGTGGAGAAGGCTTTTTGGTTGGACTGGGCTTGGTGCTGGTGCTGTAACACCACTAAGGCACGGCGCCGAGGAGCTCTGGTGGAGTAGCCCCCCCATGTACCGTAGCCAGCAAGTTCGCATACAAAGTGTACATGCATCTGCTGGCAATAACACGGCCCTCCACCCACATGCTAGCTGCTCGGAGGCATGCATCTTATCGTTGCCGTCTACGAAAATATGGACGCCACAACTCGTTGGCGTGGTACCGCCACCCGGGAGATGGAGTTCCTCAGGCCGAGTGGCTGGAGGAGCCGATTCCACTTGATTGCGCATAACATCGTCATTGTTCCTTAACAATTGTGTCCAAGTTTTTAATGATTGTACATTGGTCTTGTCGTCACGTTCAAGTCGTACTTGCTTGAGTACAGTATAATACAGTTGCTCAATAGCCAGCTCCACCCTGTTTTTCCCCTTACCACAGCGTCTCTTCTGTCTTCTTGTTGTCCTTCTTGACCTCGCTCTTGATCTTGTGCACGCCTGGCACCTTGAAGTACAGACTGGGCGACTCGCCAGGCGCCAGCTGGTGGCTAAGGTATCCTCGGTGCGCGGGGTCACGGTAGTACTCGATATCCTCACGGCTGGTGGGGTCGGGGAGTCGGTATCGGAACAGGTTCTTCCTCGCCTGCTCCAGCACGCTCTCAACGTGCTCCTTGCCCTGGGGGAGGGGCTTGGTGGTGTTAATTGACTCGCCGGTCAAAAGTCGCTTGATGGCGAGCTTGGTGTAGTATCGGGTGAGGACCTTGCCGCCCTTGCCCTCAATGGCCTCAATTGCCTGAGCCGACACACGGGAGACCATCACGTCAATGGGCTGCTTGAGATCACCTGCGCCGCGGGATAGAATCTTGACACCATCCTTGACAGTTCCAACCAGGCCGCTCTCGATCAATTCCTTGGGTGTAATCTGCTTTGAAGAATCGAGCCGTCCCTGGTCGATCCAGGCCTGAATCTGGTCGAGGTTGACTTCCGACATCCTGGGAGCGCGGCTGCATTTCAGTTAGCCAATTGGCCAGTCAAAAAACCAATTGCTGGATCCCAATGGCTTACTAGTTGGAGAAACCCTTTCTTCCATGCTTGACAATCAGAGGAGTCTGACCACCCTGGAACCACGGCTTGACCTTGCCGTGCTGCTTCTGACCCTTGTGACCGCGACCGGAAGTCTTTCCATGGCCCGAAGAGGGACCTCGACCGACTCTCTTCTTCTTGTGAATGGCGCCGGGGTTGTCTGCGAGGCTGCCGAGGATGGAGGCGTGACGGGTCTGGAGGGAGAGACCGGCGAGGTAGGCCGTCAGCGAGGTCACGGGGGCATTGGCGGTTGCCCTGCAGCAAAGCGAGTTGCTGAGAGGGGAGATTCGGGGAGGCATGGTCGGAGGGGCGAGGCTGTAGCCGCTTCAAGGTGGTATGAGACTCTCACTGGTCTCGGCGGCGTCCAATTTTTTGGAAGCTTTGGCGCAATGGGGCACATTGAAATGTTCTTGCCTGAGGCAATAAGTACCGCACATACAGTGCATGATGCACAGTGTGTAACTCAATTCATACCCATTTCCTCTTCAACTCGGAAACTTCATACAAAAGTAGCATATTACAAAGAACAACCTCTTAAAAGGCCCAAATATGTTTAATCAAGTAGGGGTTTTTTTTTAAGGAATACCCTAACCAAGATCCTCTCCCAAGTAGACAGGTTCTATATCATGATCACTGAATGGCAGTTGACTGTGGGGCTTTGCTGTATAAGGGCGGTTCTGAAATCAGCCAACATGGGCATCAACAGCACTGCTCGCCGCTATCGTGAGCACTGCACGTCTGAAGACGTTGTGCACCGATTTTAATTCCAGGCAAAAGTATTGCGCTACGATTTTGTCTGTTCATTGGATGGTGGAGAGGGAGTCCACCCAAATGTAGTGAAAGTTATGATTTGTGAGCATCATGGAGTCTCCAACTTCGCGAAGCAATTCTTAGGATGGGATCCTCGTGTCTAAATAATCTTGGTTTGAAGATGTCATCTTAAACAATGGAGACGTTCCTTGGCGGTAGCCAAGAACTAAATACACACCATGTCCTCCTTCTCTTGTTTCCACTAAGTTTGTACCGATAAACCCATTTTCGCAGTTGATTCTCACCGGTTGGGTGAGAAACGTAGAGTCCTCGTTTCTAAGTCGGCTTGGCGTATGAATCTTCACACAGTTGGTGAGCCACAAATTAGCCGATGACATACATTCCACCGAACTTGATTTTGTTTTTGGTAGAAGGTACATGAATTCTTGAATTTGGAGTTTTCTGTAATGAATTCTGTAACGAATGGTTCATAAGTTTCTCTTCCAATTTCAGACTACATTGTTTAAACAAAGAGATCATTAATATTCACTTGCCCACACATAAACTTATTCTTTTTTCTTTATTTGAAAAGGGTCAAAAGACTCTCGGGCATTCCATCAACACCAAGTAGCGGTCTTGCCCTCCCTTATTTCTGCTATTCGCACGATAGTAACAGTAGCCATAGTTGACAAAACCTTCAATCTTGGATTGACACTACCATGGTAAAGTTTCGGCTTTTGCATCTTAGCCTTTGCCCACGGAGTGAGCGCATATTTGTGATACGCACTTATCTTATTGATTTATCTTATGCTCTGTCCGGATCGAACTGACTATTTTTGTGCACATCCTAGTACGGCCCACCTTTTTGCCAGTTAGAGCTGGGTGTCACAAATCACATTGGTTGGTCAATTGAATGAACTAAAGTGAAAGGGGCTCGCGCTGAACGCGGGAGACATCATGTGATTCACGTTGGTTGTCAATCAGCATTTTTTAGAGCATCAGCTCCCTCTTCCTAGCAGACAAGCTGTCGAGTCTCTCGATTCTTATTTTCAAAGTCCACCTCAAGATTGTATCGAGCTTTCTCGCATCCCTCTTCTCCTTTCAGTTCTTCATTTATTCAGCACCCAAAGTTACCGCCATGTCAAACCCTTTGGAGTCACACCGGATTTGGCATGATCCTGTTGTTGAGATTTATGGCAGCCGCATTACACCTGGAGTGGACTGCTCAGGGCAGGCCTATGATCTCGCAAACAGACATTGGTATCAACTTGATGTAGACTCCGTGGTCACAGATGATGATTGGATGTCCGAGATTGTCACAAAACATATCAAAGAGTATTACCAAGCCAACCATGAGCCACCCCCTTGGAACACAATCCAGACTACCTCCAGAGGCACTCCCGTCTCATTTACAACGCGACCATATCATCGTGTTGCTCGGCCAATCACCGAAAAGCTGCGCCACGGCGACAAACAAGAAGACATTCTACCCGTCACATCTTTTCATAGCCTACGGCAGAAAACGTATCTCAGTCGAGCAGCTGATTATTGCGAGTGGGATGGCAAAAAGTGTGTCTTCAAGCGCATCGAGTTCAACGTCGATATTGAATCTGTTCAGCGTGAGATCAGCATTAGGGAAACGCTCTTGCACCATATAAAAGGTTCTCCCAAGGCATTGAACGATGAGATGATGGATCGATTTAAAGTTGTTCCAATTTTGTCTGTCGTCATTGACTGCGACGAGTCAGGCAAATCTGGCAATGTGATGGGATTTCTCATGCCCTTTTTAGGAGACAGTCTCGAGATTCTTGCCGAAAAGTCTCCTGATTCAAACCTTGCCCTCTTCGAGGACCAACTACGAGATCTCACAAACGCTGTGTGGGAGCTCTCTCAATGCGGCATTGTTCATGGGGACATTGTATTCTGGAATGTAATTCTCGAAGAGGCAAGAGAAAAGCCAAGATTGATATTCATCGACTTTGGAGACATCGCTCCCGACTACCAAAGCGACGCAGTAGCGCTTGGCACGCTATTTGATTGGTGTTTGGAGCATTCACTCGAGTTGAGGAGGGACCGGGATGTGAAGAGCAGGGTAGAGACCACCGCCGCATTGTTGAAGAGTGGAAAGATGGAGGAAGCCATTGCTGCTATGAAGTTGTAGTGTGTCAAGTTCTTTGTGCTAGATTCATGGAATGAAATTCCAACTCACCTATTATATCTCCCGTGGTTTTCTCTATCGAAATATGACTTTGCATTTCGAGGCCATGGCCATGCTACTGTTACTATTCATGCTTCTCTTCACCCCCATCGCGATGCAGGGCGAACAGCCGTAACGTCACGCACACGCCGCATGCATTATAGACATTGCATTCCCGCTCCTTATATTCAGCCCAAGCAGCTGAGCAAAGCACATACGACCACAGCCCTTAGAGAATACTGGATCCCGTTTGCTCTCCGAGAGTCAAGCTAAGGAGCGCTTGAGTAGTAGTTGGGTCGGTGACGACCAGCGAATGCCAGGTGTTGTATGTTATTTTTGCATCTTTTTGCATGGTGTAGTGCATTTAGAAGACGATTAACCCTCGCAGACATGTTGGCTTGATCCCTGGGCTGGGGCGAAGTGCGCTGGTCTGGAAAGAATGCTTGTAGAACCTTCAGGCTGATGTCTACATTAGCGCTCATTTTAACGTTGTATTTGCTCTTGCTTGTGTTAGTTCGATATATTGTTATTGCTGGTAAAAATATGTGGGCTACTTGGTCGCTTGTCCATCTGAACGTGTCCGGCGATTGCCATTTCGGGATGTTTGGTGGTGGTGGTGGTGGTGTGTAAGGCGCAGGTATGTGTTAGTCAACCAGGAGGGTTGTGAGACTTTGACCAAATTGATGTGTTTATTTGGATGAATGAGGTTAAATACATAATTAGTAACTGATCGATCGGTATTCCCATCCTTATTCCCCCAATATCTCATCTAGTAAACCTTGTGGGTGTCGGATACGAGAAACTCGTCTCCAAAGCGGGTCGTCTGACAGGTCGTCAAGAAGTGTGGAATCCATGTCATAGCCGATCCATCGGTCCGTGTCTCTCTCTAGGACCAGGGGGTGATTGATGCCGAAACCAGTGGTTGCAGATTACCCGATCAGTTCCAGACAAAAATCTTACATGATCTGCAAGTGCACTATATCGAGTCCCGTTCGATCTGCGACGCACTTAAAGCCCCCCCTTTTTTTGAGCAAATGATCATCTATTTCGTAGACGGATCCCTGGGTGATATAGCTGTAAAGGAAATGCAGCTGGCCATTGTCTTGAATTAAATGAGCCCAATATATATGTATATGTTGCTGGATGTTCATGTATAGCTATATCGACGACGAAAGTCAGCCATGGTGACAATGCAGTGAAAACTCGATTTGGCGACAAGCAGATGCGCAGCACTCATTGCAGAACAAGCCATGTATTCGATTAATGTTGCCGTCTTTGGGCCGTTATTTCAGCATCGGCCCAATGCTTCATCGATTGTGTCATCAACTCCTCGGAGCACTCTAACCCTGTACCGAGCACCAAAATGCAGACCGAAATCTATCGCAAAGAATTCAACAAAGACATCCAGTTTCCACCATGTCCCCCATTGCCGTGCCCATCTCCTGCAAAAAGTTCCAAGTATCCTGGTCGACGACAGGGCTCAAGAAATAAAACACGAAATATAAACCCAAACAATACTTGGGGTTGCCTCGCAGCAAAGCAAAACGCCTCTCGTCTTTCCTGTCCGTCCCTGCAATGTACAAACATTCCGTATGCTGTCTGAATCAAATCCGTCATGCCTCCCTGAGGTTCTTAGTGCACATCGTTGGTGCTTCGCGCGGTCATGTGGTTCCTTTTGTACATGTTTCTGAATTACCGTCCGTCGTTGGGACTGTCGGGTTCGGCTCGTCATAATCTCCAAGCACCTGCTTGAGACCGGGCGACCTTTTGTTTCGTTGCTTGCTTTTGTTGGAGCTCGTGTCGTCTCTAGTCGGCCCAACCGCCTGCAACATCCACCCACTCTGCCAGGCAAGATCCTTCTTTGCCCTCTACGTCAACAACATCTGTGTCGCATCGGCATCGACATCCGATGCCCCCCGTTTCCTCGTTATCCCAGTGCTCCCAGTAGTCATCCTCCTCGAAGCGCTTGGATTCGTCTGCTGTCGTCTCCTCGAGATAAGGTGGACGGGGAAGTTGGAGACCCGGTGCGTTTGACGGGCAATGCTGAATGGTCGTGTGTCGGTATCCAAAGTCCCGGAAGTAGTGAATATCCCTGACGCCTAGGAGAGCGCCGGCGGCGAGGGAATGAATTGGCGCGTCGCCCCACTGCGGACACGAGATTAGTATGTTTGCCAAGAGGCTATTACCAAAATAGAAAACGAGTCTAGAACATACCCGCTCCATCCAAAAGCCACCACCGCGGTCCATCATCTGAAAGAAATCCCGGTATTCCTTGCTGCGGAACCAGCTGAGCTTTGCGATCTCAAAATTCGACCAGAAGTGGCACATGTTGTACTTTTCGCCCTCCATGGCTTCTGGGTCGATCTTGGTCTTGTAGTTCTTGTTGGGGCTTGTCCCTGGAATCTCTTCTTTTGCGGTTGTGCTCGACAGCTCGCCGTCGTTAACTTCATCGTCCTCCGGAGGTTCAACAAACATTTCCCAGAGTCCCTGAGACTTGAGGTTGTTCAGGCGCTTGTAGGCTGAGGCGTATCGGAAGATATTGGGAACGGTCTCGCGAAGCTCCTTGACAGCAATGGTGAAGCCGTACGTCTTGTTGTTTTCAATCATTTTCAGGAATGGATCGCTGGGAATTGTTAGTGCGCTTCCAGTAATTTGGATCAAGTTAACCCACTATGTGATGTCACAGAAATACTTGATGTCTGGCTCGACTCGCCAGTACCACTCGTACTTGAGCAGGAGTGGGTGATTGAAGAAGAAGCTGGGCACCATTAGACCACATTCCCACCATGATTGGCTTGCAAAAACCTACCCAGAGTAGAAGCGACACATCTTGTGGTAGCTTTCCAGACCACCGTACATGACGGCCTGATCGCCCTGTTTGGCAATGCCTTCCTGGGCAACCTTCTTGTCGATCCAATCGGGGTAATCCCACATTTCAGACTCGACCTTGCCAAACTCGACCTCTCCCGAGACATGCTTGCGGACCTCCTTTTTGAAGTTGTTGTCGAAATCGCCATCGTTTAGGAAGACGTAAGGATAGTGAAACCAGCGGTTGAAGTGACGCTCGACGGATTTGACGGATTGCAAGACACCTCCAAGGTCTGTGTTTCGGGCCAGGACGACAAATGCGGCATTGGCACGCGGCTTTGAAGTATCGGGCTCGACGCAGCCCTCAACGAAGACTTTATCGTACTGTTCGTTAATTCTCCTGCGCAATCGCAACATGGTCAGTCTGCCGGTCGAGTATGGAGGGATTGGAAGCTCCAAGACGGTCGTGACGTTACGCACCTCATGCCTGGGGGAGCGCCTCCTGGCATTAAGAATCTGGCGGGGGAGCTGGGGTGGCTGAAGAAGAGGACGAAGATGAGGATGAGGACGAGCATGGGGAAGAAGATAACGATGCCCAGCGGCACGGAGATGCTTGAGTTCCCCCGTAATCGCAGCGGCCTACGGAAAAAGGCCCATCGTGAGTCTGTGTTGGACTTGGGTCTGAAGCCCCTCTTCTCCTCGGTGGGAAGGGGGGAGCGTGGTGCTGGAACCACTTTGCTGGCCCGCCGGATTAAGTCCATGATGATAACGGGCCGGGCTCAACGGCTGGCGGAGCGGATGAATTCGTTACAGGCCGAGTGAACATAGAATGCGCCGCAACAAGGCGCCAGCGTCGGGGCGGCGTCGGCAGGCGGATGGTGGTGATCGAAGGATAGGAGGTCGCGAGAGAGAGAAAATCGAGGTGGCGACGACGACGAGCGGCAAGGATCGAGTTTGGATGGGGGGAGGGACGAGGGTTATAGACGGGTCGGTGTCGGGGCCGAAGACATGGACGGAACGAAGGGAATTAGAAGGGAAAATCGGTGGCCCCAGGATCGCCGATGAGAACAGGATTGCATGAGCAGAGAGCGGGCAACGGGGCCAGCTCTGGACGTTGTTGATGCTGCAATTAATAACGAGCGGCATGGACCAGACCACGTTCCCTAAACCAGGAAATTCCCACCCACTGACGCGTCCAGAGCCGAAAGCTACAGTGGTGGGGCGGCGTCTCTTTAGCTGCGGCGGCACCGGGAAACGGAGGGCCGCACCAGCGAAAAGGGGAAGGAGATCAGGTAGAAAATAAAATAAAGAAGAGGCGGCGGGGGTGGTGGACGGTTGGCTTAAAAAGACGTTGGCTGCTGATACCGCGAAGGCGTGGAGGTGATGTCAAGATTCGAATCAAAAAGTGTTTTTCTTTTCTCAATGCGGTGTAAGCGCATGTGCATGTATGTATGTACGTACGTACTACGCAACATGTGTAAGCCGCTAATCACTCAGCGGTGGCTCGGTGAGTGGCAGACGCGCGGAGAGAGATGGGGGAAGCCGTCGATAGGACCGTCTTTGCCAAGCAGAGGGCAATGCGCGGGCGGCACACACACACTCTCTCTCAAAACAGGGAACTATCTCGTGGGCTCCAAAGGACTTCCTGGCCTTTTTTTGGGGGAACCTGGCTTCTTTTTTTTTTCTTTCGGAGGCGACAAGGGGCTTGGAGGGGATGAAGCCAGGAGGTGATCCCTGTCGCGAACAGGGATAATTGGGGTTAAATCGACGGAACCAATCACAACATAGCCAATCAGGGGAGCCCGTCATGTTGGAATTACCGGAAGATCTAATGTCCTTGATCCGGCATCTCTTTCTTTGCAGTCGGGAAGAGAGAAAAGAGAGACATGATGTGAATGATGAGGTTCGTTTCCTTCAGCGGAACACATGTGCCCAGTTCATGTCTCGCCTCACTTCGCCTTGTTTCTGCAGCAGAAAAAGTAGTTTTTGGTATCAAGCTAGTCTGTGGGCGTCTGTGTTTGTTAGTGGTTGGCGGTCTGTGTGGGTGCGTCCAAGTCCACTGTATCTGTCCCTCCCTGGTGTGGCCCAGTGGGATGCCCCGGAGTGTGCATCATAGCGATGCGCATTGCATGCAACATCTCAGGGGATGAAGTGATGCATGGGGTGGAAAGGGCTAAAAAAGGCAGCCTGTATCTCGAATCTTGTAGGTGGTTATCCGAGCCCAGTAGCATGGTTACCACCTGCTGAAGGCCTCCCCAGCTCGTCGCGTAGATAACCCTAGTTGAGCCTCATGCCACCATGTATGTTAGCCACATCGGTGATCCTTCGCTTTAGCTCGTCCTTGACAGCCAGCCACACATCCCGGCCGCCGGGCCGCACATCACAAACTCTCACACACCGCGATACCACCCTCATCTCCCTCAACCCCCTTCGCGTGCCTCTTGCAGGAGATAATTGCCTACAAAGTGGGCGTCGAGTGGGCAGTAATTTTCTTCCCTACCCATCTCCCTGCGACGCGTCATCTAATTTGCTCGATAAACTCCCACACACCCCTTCCCTCTCTTGATCCCGTCTCCCCCCCTCCATCACACATCTCCGAAGAAATGCCACCGCCCAAGATCACGTCAAAGAACTTGACCTACGACTCGGCGCCCCCGCCTTTTCTTGCCGCGCTCCGGGCACAAGCTTCCGGTGCTACGGGGCCCGACCCTATTCTCGCTGCTCAGCGGCGAGCGGGCAAGAAGCGGTCCAGCAGTGAGGAAGCCGAGGATGTGCCGCTGGTCGTTGACGAGTCTGGCAATGTCGTCAGAGATCTCGAGGTCGACAAAGACGGCGTCGTAGTCAAGGACTCGCAGGCTCACGCAGACCCGGATGCATCAGAGGGCGCGCCCGGCAAGGACGTCGCTAAGACATCAGACGCCAAAGCCGTCCTTGGTGGACGAAAACGCAAGGTCGGCAAAGTGGTTGGCGGCGAATCGGCCGATCAGCCGGATGAGAAAGACATCAAAGCCAAGGTAGCAAAGGACGGCGAGGACAAATCCAAGGACCGCAAGCCAAAGAAGAAGCCCAAGAAGATTAAGCTGAGCTTTGATGAGGATGAAGGTTGAGACCAATGGACACAGCTGTTTTTTTTTTTTTCACTTTATTTGCAGCCGGCCAACCGATTCTGGGGTTGAGTAATGTCTCAAAAACCACACGGGCTGTTTGCTGTGCCGCATTGGCTGCCTGTCGAACCTCACGCCACCTTCCATCCACCTAAAGGACTTTACTCAGGTTTATGGCCCGCGCCTATACAACAGAAACTCTGGACTTCGCGGATCGGGTTTCCGTTGTCTACTACGCAGTAGGATGTTTCATTGATAGGGTTACTCAATTACTGCTCGATGCAGAGCTTGGCTTGGGCATAGACTAGAGCGTGATGATACGAAGCTTACGATGCAACCACATGATACCACTTTCAAGCTCACCGAAGCTCTTGGAGCTGGACCGTCTGATGCCGCAGCAAGTTAATTTAACTTGCCCGACGAAACCCACACCAAACACCGCAAGTCACTGAGGAATTGGCTCTTATCGTGGCTCGGACAAACTCGGGTGGTCAAAACAACTTCTGAAAGCTAGTAAATTGACACAGGGAAACAAGGTACCCTAAATCTACACACAAAGCCGCTGCACTCCCCGGGGCACCATCCCACCTTCGTCTAGTTTTCCCTCAACATAACCAATCTCAATACCATGCTGTACATTTATCGGTATCGGTACTCAGGCTTGATGAAGTCGGCGAAGGTCTTGGGCTCCTCGATCTCCGGGGGGTGGTGGTGGTGGTGGTCATCCTCGGCGCCGACGTAGTCCATCTTGTAGACGCTGCCGCACTCGGGGCATCGCTCAATAGGGCGGTCCTTGGTGATCTAGAAAAAAACATTCGACACGGTTAGCACACAGGCTCCATCTGTCCGGGCATGGCAATTGCCATGGAATAAAGACTTACGCCAAGCCACTGAACGGTGTGGGAGCCAGCGGGGTAGCCAGTGCAACCGGCGAACTGCTCCTCGCCAGCGGATCGGACGGAGATGGGGTTCTCCATGGTTCCCAAGCGGGTGGCGTCGAGAGGGCGCATGTCGAAGATGTCGACGCCCTCCATCTTACCGAGAATCTCCAGACGCTCGAGACCGGTGGCCTGCTCGAGATCGGTAGGGACGGTACCGGGCTTGGCACCGGGACCGAAGAGATCCTCCTCGCCACGGACCTCTGTTGGCAGCTTCTCGTCAGCGGATCACGTTCAATGGTTCGACCGAGGTTACTGGGCGTGCGGGACGATGGCAATCGGGTGCTCGGAATCGTGGCGACGTACCCTTCAGAGTCTTGTAGCCGACCTGCTTCTCGGAGGAGGCAGCGGGCTTGGGGGCTTCGCCTGTAGGGAACATCACAAGTCAGCCGTCATCAATCATACGACGCTTGCCATTGGTCATTCCAAGGCCAATTGATGAGTGGGAAGCAAAATGCGTACAGCGGACGATGGAGGTAGCGAAGGAGCGGGCGATGACGGGGCGGGCGGCAGCGCGGCGGGCCGCGGCGATGGCGGTGCGTTGCATGAACATTGTGACGATTGCGCCGGTGTTGGAGGTTTGGGTGATGCTTGGGAGCAAGTGTTTCTCGAGGGATTTGTGAGGATGGGCTGATTTGGAGGAAGTTGAATGGCGGACCCAATTCGGGCACCGGAATTGACCAATCACGCCACGCCTAATTTGAACCACGTGACTTCACCTCACAAGCTCGGCTGACTTTTGGCATTCTTGGAACTTTACCCGAACAAACCATTATGACAACAGCTGACGATCGACGGTGGCTTCGTATTCGGACGTCTTATCTTTATTTGTTATCGACTAAGCAGTCGTTTAGTCTTGGATCCTTTAATCTGTTGTTGTGAGGAGCTAGTTCATCGTCGGCCTTTTTTGCATTGCTACTCTTTTCGGCTTGGGGTTTTCTGGGTTCGCTGGAATCCGCATCCCCAGCTTCAGTTGTCCGTATATGTGTGTGTTCGTGCATTAGCCCACAGTCCTGGCTCCATAATGAGTTCCGAAAAATGAGAACCGGGGGCTTGGTGCATGGAAACATCCCCCACCTTATTCCATGAGGAATCGACAATTGGATTAGAACAGTGATGGTAAACCGGCGCCTAACCAGGAAATTACACCATTGCCTCAATTTCAAGAACATCCCCAGCCAATAGATACGATTTTCTCGGCAGGACATAAGATACGGCTCATACTCATGAGCGCAGCCATACTATTGGTGTTCTCAATTATCCACAATCGCACGCAACAAGTTGTTACAACCCACCACAATGGCCAGAAGTGAGAGTATAAAAAATCAACAATATTTTGAAGTAATTCTGGTTCTTCAAAATGAGCGGCCCAGCCGATCAGTAACACAAGTCTATTTTAGACCAAAGTAGTACCATAACAATCGAGAGCCCCAAGTTAATATTGGTCCCCCAGACTTGCACCGATCAAAGAAACAAATTAATCCCAGCAGGTTTATTCAATTCCCTCCTCGCTTTTACTCTCAACTCCACTATCGCTCCCGTCCTCCACAATAACCATCATACTATCTGTGTAGTTGCTGTCATCTTCAGACATTTTGCCCTTTCCCTGATCCGGCACCGATGGCTGCGATACTGGACAAACACGGTAGCATCTCCTGTCCAGATGCCTGTTGACAATGGCGCTGGCGATAAACAAACGGGACTCATGATCAGGAGGAAGGTACTGCTATGCGACGGCTTGAGCTATCCTCGGTCATTGTCGACCTTCTATAAGAGTTAGGGTAGTGTGCTTAGCCTTGCAATAACCTTCCTAGCCGTTAGGCCAAAAAGATCAATCAATTCAACTAGCATCGCCACATTAAATCGCACCACACAATAGCTAAGGGATACAATAGCAAGCCAGTAATATTAATAAATCAACAGCACGTTAATTACAACTATGTGTGTGTGTGTTACAATTAGTGAAGCCGCACAATACTAACAATTAATATTCGATTACATCACGTGCATTAATTCCACAAGCAAAAGTCACGAGGCGGTCGGTTGAGGGGGTGGCTGATTATGAAGGATGCCATTTTTCAATTCAGCCTTAATCTGACAAAAATACACGTCGCTAAGGAATAGGCAAGTGATCGAAAATGTCACGGAAATATGAGGAAGCAGGCGGGAATGCACTCGTGAAAAAGAGGAGGGATGAAGAACGACGATCTCCACCTGAGTTGACACATAATGACTACACCATCGGATGGGTCTGTGCCCTTCCCAAGGAGCAGACTGCGGCAACATCCATGTTGGACCGAATTCATCCAAATCTTTCCAAAGCACTAAATGACCACAATGCCTATACTTTAGGATCTATTGGCGAACACAACATCGTCATTGCCTGTTTGCCGAAAGGCAAGTACGGAACTAATTCGGCGGCGACTGTCGCGACCCGCATGGTGAACAGCTTTCCTTCTATCAGGATTGGCCTTATGGTTGGAATTGGCGGAGGTATGCCATCCAAAGTCAGACTCGGCGACATCGTGGTCAGTACGCCTACCGATGAATATCCTGGGGTGGTCCAGTGGGATTTCGGCAAGTTAGAAAAGGGTGGCAAGTTTAGGCGAATAGGTGCGCTGAATAATCCCCCAAGCGCAATGCTTACAGCCTTGACGACATTAGAGACCGGACATGAGATGAATGGATCGAAGGTACATCGGTATCTAGAGGATCTTCAAGAGAAATGGCCGAACCTAGTGTCCCGGTATACCTGGTCTGCTTCCCTGAAGGATCCGTTGATATCGCCAGATCATTGTGATACACTACTATGTAGAGTCTGGGGTACCATCCTAGCTCTTATAACGTATCTCTCAGGTCTTTGGGTGTTCAACTCCATCGACCGCAAGGAAGAGAAAGGAACGAGAGCCGAGATAGGGAACGCTGTGGTTAATATAAATCAGAGGAAGGCTGGAGGTACGCGAGTCCACTATGGCCTCATAGCCTCCGGTAACCAAGTAATTAAGGACGCTAACTTCCGCGACAATCTTAACGAGGCTCTTGGCGGAAATGTGTTGTGTGTGGAAATGGAAGCAGCGGGGCTGATGGATGAATTCCCGTGCATTGTCATTCGGGGAATATGCGACTACGCTGATTCGTCAAAGAACAAAGATTGGCAGTGTTACGCTGCCGCGGTGGCTGCAGCATTTGCCAAGGAATTTCTGGAATGCGTACAGCCAAGAGACGTCGATGCAGAACGCACAGTGAAAGAAACACTTAAGCAAAGTCAGTGAGGTTCTATACCATTGTCTTGGGACTTTCGATGGCAATCATCCTAACAATGTACAGTTCTTCACAACACGTCTAAAACAAGCGCAGATGTTGAGGAAATCAAGCGAAATCTAGACAGAGATACCATCAAGGCTGAAGACAGGATCATCTTGGACTGGCTCGTCCAACCGATTGACTATGATGCTCAACACAATGATTGCATTAAACGACGTCATTCTAAAACTGGGAAATGGTTTCTACGATCGGAACAGTTCGAAACCTGGGTCTCCAACGTCAATACAACTTTGTTCTGTCCAGGTGTTCCCGGAGCTGGGAAAACAATCATGACATCCATTGTTATCGATCATCTGTATTCAAGGTTTCAAAATGATTCTGATATTGGTATTGCTTTCATATATTGTCAGATCATATGGCAAGATAAGCAAACTCCAGAAGGCCTTCTTGAGAGTATTCTCAAACAATTAGTTCAAAAGCAGTCGCCTCTGCCTCAAGAAGTCAAGGACTTATATGAAAGCAATAAGGTTAAGAAGCCGCCGCTTCAATGCGAGGAACTATCAAATATTCTTAAAGTTGTTATTTCTTTGTACTCGCGGACCTTCATCGTCATTGATGGACTGGACGAATTTCGAGATGATGATGGATCTCGAACTAAATTCTTAAACCAGATATTTGCGCTTCAAAAAGACACTAACCTCAATCTTCTCGCAACATCACGGCCTCAAGAGGTGGAAGCCAAATTCAAGAACTGGTTTTCACTCGAGATCTGTGCTAAGAAAGAAGATATTGGAGTCTATGTTGATGAGCAGTTATGGCAATGGGAAGAGACAAACAACTATCCTACAGATGAGAGTCTGCGACACGAGATCAATATTAGAGTTACTTCAGCAGCTGAAAACATGTTAGCCATTAGTTTCCTCAAATATTCGGACTCAACTAATTTCCTGGTAGGTTCCTGCTTGCTCGCCTAAATATGGATGCACTCACAAGTCAGCCAACCAAACGGCAAGTCCGCAATGCTTTAGAAAATATTGCCAAGGGCGAAAATGCTTTGGATAAGGCTTACAAACAGACGATGGAAAGGATCCAGGAGCAGAAGGAAGATCGCAGGAGGCTCGCTGAGAAAACTTTGATATGGATTATTCACGCGAAACGGCGACTTTCCATGGCAGAGTTAATGCATGCACTGGCTGTCTGGCCAGGTGACACTGAGCTAGATACAGACGGCATCCCAAGTATTCAAATGGTCCTTTCTGTGTGCTGTGGGCTCATCAGGTTCGATGAGAAGTCCGGAATTCTCGATTTAGTCCACAAGACAACACGAGACTATTTTGAAAACGCCAAGATAACTGGATACCCTGATCCCGAAGGGCACATTGCGACCACTTGTATCACATACCTTTCTTTCGAGAGTGGATTTTGTGAAACGGACCAGGATTTTGAAAGGCGGCTCGATTCATGTGAGCTTTACGACTATGCCGCACACAACTGGGGATATCATGCTCGGATTGCTTCCAGCTTATCCCACAAAATGATCCTTTTTCTAAAGAATAAGAGAAATGTGGAAGCATCCGCACAAGCGCTAATGACCGCAAAGAACCGTGGAAGTTCCAGTCAAAACGTCCCAAGGGGAATGACAGGACTGCATTTAGCGTCATGTGTCGGTGTTCACGAAGCGGTAAGGCTTCTACTATTGGATGGACACAACCCAGATGTGACGGACACTTATGGTCAGACGCCACTGCTGTGTGCAGTACAAAACGGGCAACAATCTGTGATCAAGGTGCTCCTTGAGAACGGAGCTGATCTAGAGTTTAGAGATGTGAACGATTTGACGCCGTTGTCGTGGGCAGCGCGACACGGGAACGAGACGATGGTCTGGTTGTTGGCCGAATTGGGCGCCGACTTGGAGTCAAGGGATGCCAACTACAGCCAGACGCCGTTATCTTGGGCCGCCCGATTTGGACACGAGCAGGCGACCAAGGCGCTTCTTCGGAAGGGCGCCAAACCAGAGTCAAGAGACAAAGACGGCCGAACACCTCTATCATGGGTGGCAGGGAACGAGCATTACAACGGATCTAGGGCAAATGAAGGGCCGAGGGCAGTCGTGGAACTGCTCCTCAAGAATGGATCTGTCCTGGAATCACAGGATAGTGAATATGGCCAGACACCCTTATCATTCGCAGCGCGATTCGGGAACAAACCCGTAGTTGAGGTGCTGCTCAGAAACAATGCTGACCTAGAGTCCAGAGATCATTACGGTGCAACGCCGTTGCTTTGGGCTGCACGGTATGGGCACTTGTCGGTGGTAAAAATGCTACTCAGAAAGGGCGCCAACATTCGGTCAAAAGACGATAACGGCCGAACGCCGTTATTCGAGGCCTCGCAGTACGGGCATACTCCGGTGGTTGAGAAGCTGTGGGTGAGGGGCGCCGAGCTGAAGTCCAGAGATGGACGCAGGCTGTTATCATTTGCAGCGCAGTATGGGACAAGCTCAGAGGTAAAGATGTTATTGAAGAGAGGTGTGGACCTGGAGCAAAAGGATAAAAACGGTCGAACACCTTTATCGTGGGCAGCACAGCACGGGCAATTGTTCATAGTCCAGTTGCTACTTGAAAGGGGTGCCGACTTGGAGCAAAGGGATAAAAACGGCCGAGCACCTTTATCATGGGCAGCGCAGCATGAGGGTTTTCCCATAGTCCGGTTACTACTTAGCAAAGGTGCCGACTTGGAGCAAAAAGATAAAAATGGTCGAACACCTTTATCATGGGCGGCACAGCATGGAGATAGGTACACTGTCTATTTACTACTTCAAAAAGGTGCCGACTTAGAGCAAAAGGATAAAAACGGTCGAACGCCTTTATCATGGGCAGCACAGCAAGGACAATTGTCCACAGTCAAGTTCCTACTTGGCAGAGGTGCCGACACAAAGCAAAAGGATAACACTGGATGGACACCGGTCTCATGGGCAGTTCACTCTGGGCACGAACCGGTGGCCCAAGCATTACTTGGGAAGGGTGCTAACCACGTCGCATCGGTGCCGACTTGAAAGCTCAAGGTCATGAGAGATGGACGCCTTTGGTATGGGCAATACAATATGGACATGCGAAAGGGCTTCAGAACTTGTTGGAGAAGGAATCCATCAACCGGAAATATGATTAAAACAACTGGCTTGACAGGCAAGTGACACAGCTAAACCAAAGGTGAACTTTCCACTAAATCTTCATCACAGCTTGATAATAAATCTGGCGATGTACTAGCAACAGCTCCCATTGGGCTTCTCCTTTACGGAAGCAAAATTCGTTTTTCTCGTCAGTGTCTTTCAGAGGAGATGTTTTCGTTATCTGAGTCTGTAATGGCTAAGAGTGTATCCCTGGAAATATATTGCACTGCAAAATTTGTTCAACAGTTACAAGGCTAAGTTTCCAGCTGCCTCACGCGGTGTCGGTCATGCTGAGAGCTGGTTGCGAACAAGAGCCCTGTCGGCGCCATTTCTTCGAAGAGCCCCATCTTTGGGTATGAAAAGGTGGCCACCGATAAGTCAGTAGTTCCCCGTGACGGAAACTCGGTCTTGTCCTTGGCACATTGGATAGACAGAACATTTAGAGTCCAGGGAGAAATATTTTAAACGCTACTCGTTATGTATCGCAATCAGAATTGAGACATGTCGTGATTCCAATTCGTATAAGATCTATTGTAGCAGCGAGCCGAACGGGCTGAATAAAAAAAAAGATGATTGCAGTCGAAACAAGGGCAAGATAGGAAATTGGCCCAACAACCAAAGACGCAAAGATTGAGAGTTGATTACTCAGCCACATTGGACCGGGGCGTCCAGACTCATCAGTCTGCCAACATGGGAGGAGGCATGAGGCTCGGAAGTCATGTTGGTTCTGGCCCACGAGCACAGCCATAGCGGGGTGAAAGCGGTGGCTTGCCCAACAGACACTATTGCGATTGGTGGGCGCACAGCGAGTCGCGGAACCAGCCGTGCACCACAGGCGCTAATTCCTGGTTATTATTCGCTACAGCTGCCCGTCATGACTGCAGCCCGATCCCTAGGATCCGCGTGTTGATGGCAGGATTCACATAGCCCTCCCTCCTGGCCTGCGTAGCCACAGGG
Organism: Calonectria pseudoreteaudii; assembly: GCA_001879505.1. Classification (NCBI taxonomy): domain Eukaryota; kingdom Fungi; phylum Ascomycota; class Sordariomycetes; order Hypocreales; family Nectriaceae; genus Calonectria; species Calonectria pseudoreteaudii. The sequence continues at coordinate 401,091 of KV875245.1, read as the reverse complement.
CATGTCGTGTGTTGGTCCCCAAGACAAAGAGGTGCTGCAACGGACAGAAGGGTAGTTAAAAATGCCAACTTTCTTCCGCGCCTTGGAAAACATGGCTCTTTTCTCACTTCTCCCACCTCGTCGATTCGTCGTAGCTGGCTGCGATTTCTTGGCTGAGCCACCTGCAATGAACTCGCTCTCTTGAGGCATCATGCACCACAAACTCTTGTTGGTCATCGTGCCGACTCTATGCCTCCTTCTGGCCTCCACAAGCTTGTATCTCGGCCGCGACCATCTTGCCCGATTGCCCTCGTTACCTTTTTCTTTCCGGGACAGACCAGCGCCTGTAAACATGACGACCTCAGAGTCGGGTCAACTTAGTAACTCCCAGGTGGAAGAAGCTCCGATGAGCTTGTTCGCAACGTCGTCCAGTAGCATTGCCGCTACTCGCATTTTCACCAGGGTTTCTTCGGCATCCCCCACCCCTCCGTCGACGACACCCTCGACAAGCCCCCCTGCGCATTCCACTACTATTTTAGATGGTAAACTATTACCTTATATCACATCCATGGTCCGTTTACTAAGCCTTTTTTAGGTACAATCCTTGCTGCCAGTGCCATTTTACCCTACGTCACAGCCATTTTGGACCCCGCCGCAACAAACCCACCACGACTCGAGTGCCCTGCCCTGAATACCAGTCGATACGATGTTTTGCGACAAGAACACCACAGTCTGAATGGAACCCACCCCATTGACTTCTTCTTCGCTCTCGATTTGAGAAACTGCCTGTCTCTTCTTCCGCGACTTCTGGGCAGTATTGTCGAGGCTGTCCAGTTTCTGGGACCCCAGCGCTGCGCGCTCTCAATCGTCGAAGGCAACTCGCCGGACGGAACTGCCGACATCCTCGTGGCTCTGCGCCCCTTCCTTGATGGACTCGGCCTCTTGTATCACTACAGGCCGTCAGATGTGAACCCGGCCGCGGGGGACAGGATTCACCGGCTAGCCGAGCTGCGCAACCTTGCGTTGCAGCCCATGTTTGACAGCGACCGCGTGTCGAGAAACACGACGGTGCTCTTTATCAATGATGTCGCCGCCTGCGTTGACGACGTCCTTGAGCTCGCGCTCCAGCGCCGCGCGCTTGGGGCCGACATGACGTGCGCCATGGACTGGACGCACGCTGGCCCGAACCCGACATTTTACGATGTCTGGATATCCAGGACTATTCGTGGCGACTCCTTCTTCGAGATAGGCCCCGACGGCAGCTGGGATGCGGCGTGGAACCTCTTCTGGAACGATGCTGAGACTGGTTCTCGGTACCGCAGCAACCTGCCCTTTCAGGTCTTCTCGTGCTGGAACGGCGCAGCTGCCATCAGCGCGGCGCCCTTTCTGGACGGCATTCGCTTCCGCTCCCCTCGCGGCGGAGACAACAGCGAGTGCATGCAGGGCGAGCCGCAGCTCCTCTGCAAGGACATGTGGTTCAAGGGCTATGGCAAAATCGCCGTTGTCCCCGCCGTGAACCTCGAGTACTCTAACGAGAAGGGCATGGCCATCAAGCGACTCAAGGGATACACGTCCGATTGGACGCGAGGCAAGGCGGGGAGCGAAGGGGAGATTAACTGGGTACTGGAGCCGCCCAAAGAGGTCAAATGCATGCCAAGCTGGAATAACCAGTTTTGGCGTCCTTGGAACGAGTCGCTCCATGCCTGACATGGTTAGAAGGTGCTGGAATTTTTTTTTTAAAAAAAAACTGTTGATGATACCCAGAGGTGGATGAGTGAAAGTTTACAGTGGATAGACCATTATGTCTCTTTGATCACGGTATGGGGGAGTTGATATGACAAGCTACCATTGACATTTATATGGTGAAATGTTCACTATTGTAATGATATATAATGAATTCTGAAACAAAGCAATTAAGTCATTCATTGTTTTATGAGCTATTCGTCATTTTGTTCCCGAGTTTGCGCCTGTGTTATCCAGTCTGCATCTCTAAACGAGCTTGTCGCATTTCCCTGCACGTCAGAATGTATATTTTCCACTCGCCATGTGCAAGGAAAGGTTTCTCGTATGATTCGATCCACGAGTTTTCGGTCCTGAAGTGCGTACATATCCATGGCTGAGTTGTCGCGCTTGCGCGTTCTGGCGACGACAACCCACACACACACACACACACTGCCGACAATCTCGACTAATACATCACATCCCATCACAACATCTCAACACTTTTTTGCATGATTCATTGACATGCCAAACTTGGAAAGAAGATTTATAATCCAAAAAAGCTAAATGATGCTGCACATACGTTGCAGCCAACTGCATTAATCATCACCATGCTTCTTGGCCATCTGGAACGGCGGAACCCGAGGAATCCGTGTTTCCGGACAGTAGCCACGATGCCTAAGCGGCACTCACAGGCTCGGACTTCGGACTCAATGGACTTCCGATAGACGTAGGTAGATGCTTGTTGCAGGCTAGCGTTTAGGCATGCTGCGCCGGTGACGCTTTGATGGCGTTTGAGAGGGTCTGGGGAAAGGAAAAAGGCATATATATAGAAGGGGCGTGGTGGAATGGTTTAAAAAGTGAGGGGATGGACCACTGCAGTTTCTTTTATTAATTCTGCAAAAGACGACAAAGGAAACAAAAATGGCCTCATCAATCTCAATCGAAAACCCTGCCCTTCCCATAGACAGCGTCGTTGCTGTGACGGGCGCCAACGGCTACATTGCCAGCCACATTGTTGACCAGCTCCTGGCCGCCGGCTACCGTGTCCGCGGCACCGTCCGCGACACGGCTCGCAGCGGATGGCTCAAGACCCACTTTGACTCGGTGTACGGCCCTGGCCGCTTCACCCTGGCCGAGGTGTCGGACGTGACGGTGGACGGCGCCTTCGACGCGGCCTTTGACGGCGCCCACGGCGTCGTGCACACGCTGGCCATTACCATCCTGGACCCCAACCCGGATAACGTCGTGCCCGCCAACCTGGCCGTGACGCTCAATGTTGCCCGCGCCGCGGCCAAGGCCTCGTCCGTCTCTCGCTTCGCTTACACGTCGTCTTCCGGCGCGGCGGCCATCCCCAAGCCGGGCGTCGAGTACGTCGTCGACAAGGACACGTACAACGAGGAGGCCGTGGCCATTGCCTACTCCGGCAAAGGTCCCCAGGGCCCGGCCGGAGGTTACCTTTCCTACTCGGCGGCCAAGACAAAGGCCGAGCAGGCCCTATGGAAATGGTACAATGAGGAGAAGCCCTCGTTTGTGCTAAACTCGAGTATGTTCCGCAAACACAACCAAACCCTTTTTTTTTTCTCTCTGAATCAATGAGACGCTGACCCTCGACTAAAGTTGTTCCCAACGCTGCGCTTGGCCGGGTTCTCAAGCCCGAGCACCAGAGTTTCCCCACGGCAGTCGGCCTGCTCAAGCCGCTCTGGCAGGGCCACTTGGCCCCGGAGCTCGTCTACATGTTCCCCGCTCGTGAGTTTGACCCCCTACTCACTCTCCTACCCCCTGGGTGGGTTTAAAAAAATATATGACAAGGCTGACGAGAATTGCGCAGAGTGGTACACGGACGTTATCGACATTGCCCGCATGCACATTGCCGCCCTGCTCTTCAGCGACGTCAAGGACGAGCGCCTCATTTCGTACGGCGGTCGTTTCAACATCAACGACATCCTGGCCGTCTTCCGAAAGGTCCACCCGGAGAGGACCTTCCCGGAGGACATCCCCAACTTGCAAGTCGACATTGGAAAAGTGGACAGCGAGAAAGCAACCGGCTTGCTCAAGCGATTGGGCAGACCTGGTTGGGTGAGCTTGGAGGATTGCTTGCGGCCTCTGGCTGAGCAGTACGCGGTGGCTTGATTGATGCAGCTCACAGCCGAGTGGCGGGCCGTAGGGAGAACAAGAAAAATAAAAATAAAAAGATGAGTGTCCCGTCACGTAAGCCTTGCACAATCCGTGCCTGAGAGGGAGCAAAATCGAGTGAGTCACTGGCTGGATACCAAAGCAAAGCTTGCTATGAAATAGGTCCAAAATCCGGACCCATTAAGGTCCTGTTTTTCCTATTCTACACCTCTAGTCTAGTTCAGCCTAGCTAGCAAGTCTAAGTAATACACACATTGTATCGCATACACACAACCCTTTTATCCCCCTCCCCAAAGGCTAAAATTCAATTAAAACTTTTTTTATTAAATCTTGGCCCCGATGATTTACTCGACACGGGGGCGCTTGTTGCTGTTGCCGTTCTCCTCGGGCTGAGCGGCAAAGTACTCGAGGCTGCCCTTGGGGTCGGCCTTCATGGTCTGGCTGCCCTTGTGCCAGTTGGCGGGGCAGACCTCACCGTTCTCGTCGGTGAACTGGAAGGCCTCGACGAGGCGGATGGTCTCCTCGACGTTGCGGCCGACCGGGAGGTCGTTGACGGTGATCTGGCGGAGGACGCCCTTGGGGTCGATGATGAAGAGACCGCGCAGGGCGATGCCCTCCTCCTCGAGGAGCACACCGTAGCTCTTGGAGATGGCGTGCGAGGGGTCAGCAACCAGGGGCAGCTTCAGGTCGGGACCGAGACCGCCCTGCTTGCGGGGCTGAGCCTGCCAGGCGATGTGGGAGTAGTGGGAGTCGGTGGAGACGGCGAGCACCTGAGTGTTGAGGGAGCTGAAGCGGTCGAGGGCGTCGTTGTAAGAGACGATCTCGGTAGGGCACACGAAGGTGAAGTCCATGGGGTAGAAGAGGAGGACGACCCTGATGGAACTGTTAGCACTCTCATTCAGGAGCGGGAGGAGGAGGAGGGGGCAAAGCAAACTCACCACTGGCCGAGGTAGTCGGACAGAGAGACCTCCTTGAACTCACCGCCGGCAAAGACGGTGTTGGCCTTGAAGCCGGGAGCAGGGCGCTGGATGAAGGCAGAAGACATGGTGGATGTGGTAGTGTGATGGATGATGTGTGTGTGTGTGTTGGTGGTGGGATGAGTGAGTGAGTGGATGAGTTGGGAGGATGGATGAACGGGTGGATGGATGGATGATGAAGGATGGAGGATGGAAGACCAAGGAAGCGAGTAGTCAATTGGAACAGATAAAGCCCGAGAAAATACGGGAGTGCTTTACGCGATTGCGATTGCGACTGGGACGCGCCTTGCTTTTGCAACGGCCAAGGGACCAGCCAAAGTCCCACTGTTATCTGTCGTATCCACAGCGACGCCACGGCCAGTTTGCAGAGAGCCGATCCAGGCACAGACCCGATGAGATGCATGCAATTTCCACTTGTGTTTCCGTAGTTCCGCCATCAAATGAAGAGTTGCCCACCAACTTGACCATACTTTGTTGTACTTTTTTTTTGTGTGTCTTTACTCCTCTAAAATACCCGAGTGACGCTATCTTTACAGCAAGCTCAACACTGATTAATCCCACCCATATTGCGACGATTCAGGTTGGTGGAGCTAAGCACCCGGCAGCCTCGCCCTGATTGGACCAGATGCGAAGTGCAGTCCGAAAAAAGCAAAAGCACCCAATATATCCGACAAAACCTGACGAATGGTTGGTCACAAATAGAATCGCCATCCATGCCATTGGGCTTGGGGTGCGGCGAATGGTGTGAGTCTTGAGTTGCTTTGGCTTGACAAGTCATTTTAGTAGAGTCGCACAGGACCACCTTGATGGCCTGGACGGGTTTCATCCGCCTTCGAATTTCCGCATACGAGCGAGCCCCCTCCAACTACCGGCAAGCGTCGGTGGTATTAAGCACACTGGACAAAACCTGCCCTTGGTTTCGGTACTGCAAACAGTAGTAAGGTGCACGTGGAATCGTGCAACAACGCCAGGGTTTGGGCTCAGACCGCAATTTTAGCACCTCTTGCTCGCCGTCGGCTAATTTTATATCACCAGGCAGCACCATGAAAAAAGCACCATGCTACTAAATTTCATGTTTGAATGAAGGAATATAGTAAATGAATGTTCTATGTCTTGTTGATAAAAAAAAGCTAATCTTTTTTTTCTCTTTTCAATATTTGACTGTGGACATATGTTCTTCTAATCTCTCTTATATATCATAATCCATACTCAATTCACTCGCTGTAACCTACCGTAAAAAAGAACACTGGTATCGTATGCAAAATGTTTCGACGCCTGATTTCGCCTTATATGATTTAGGTCGCACCCCCCTTCTGAATTCCCTTTGCTTCTAAGATTGCTCCTAGCTCCTTCAGTCTGACTGGCTTGGCGAGAAACAGGTCTACGCCGCTGCTATAGGCCTCCTGCTGCGCGCTCTCCGAAGCAAGGCCAGTCAGCGCAATGACAAGCGCCGGCTCAAGCTGCTTCTCTTTTTCCAGTGCCCGGATGTGTCGCGTGGCTTCGAAGCCGTCCATGATGGGCATGGAAATATCCATCAGAATACATCTGTAATGTTCAGCGGCGGATTGGCACGCACCCACAGCTTCCTGCCCATTGATAGCCGTGTGGTATAGTTGCCCCAGCTTGCCCACATATGATGAAAGGACCTTAAGGTTGATGTTGTTATCATCAACAAGAAGGAACTTGGCAGGCGAAAAGAAGCCCTTGGACATCTCTGATGAGGGCTGTGGGGTCAACAGGTTCGGAGATTTGGTGTGGAGTCGAGTAGCCAACGAGAGCGTCAGATGCCTTGAATTATCTGATGATACTGGCGGGGACTTGTCTCGTTCAGCTTCCCAACGCTTCAAAACCAGAGACACAGCCTGGGCTAATTTGCGCGGACCAATTCTGTGAAAAGTTAGCTGGGAAATGAATTCGTAGAGCGTGTTAGTAGACTCACGGCTGAGATATGAACTCCACCACATCCAACTGTCTCGCCTTCTTGTCGCCGTTGTAATATTCATGAGCAATGTATGCGTTGTCGCAAACCACAACGCTTGGGACCCGATTAAGTCGCTTATCAATTTTAAAAGGACCGGATATTGTGCTCTCAGACCAAATAACCACGTCCGGCACGACTTCTCCAACACTTGGGCCCGTCATGACTTGCATTTGCATCCACTCGCGGCATATCCCCTCGACAAGAGATTGAACATCGAGATCGGGAGAGTTGGCTTGCGGGCCATCCCCTGAGCCTTGGCATTTGTCGAAACCGATGACTTGGACTCGAGACCGATTGAGGTCTTTCATTCTGGCCGGGCTAACATTTTCAACGTCGGGCTCCGGAGTTTTGGGTGGCATCTCCAAGTCAGCCGCAGGTCTAGACAATGGCAATGTAACAGTCGCTGTCGTTCCAAACCCAACCTGGCTTTCCATGGAGACGTGGCCGCCGAGCTGGGCAGTGATTTGCTTAACAAAGCTCAGCCCCAACCCTGTTCCAGGCGCCAACTGGTTTTCCTGCGAGAATGGCTTGTACAAGCCATGCTGTAGGAAATCGTCACCAATACCTATTCCGGTATCACGCACCGTAAGGATGACCGTAGATTCGTTGCCTTCGGAAATTTGTTCAAGGGATATTCTTATGGTGCCGGCATGGGTGTACTTTAAAGCATTTCCAATAAGATTCATGGCAATCCGCCTGATCGCTCCCGGCAGAGTGTAGAATGTCCAATTGCACGAACGTTGTACCGTTAATATGACTTTGACTTGGCCAAAGTTGATCACCCCCTTTTCTGATGGTGGATGTGCAAGATCTTCCATTGCCTGTGCGGATTCAACGCGTCGCATAGCTGTAATACCGGCTTCACTGGGGGCTCCGCCTCCTTTTCTAGCATGATGTGTGATGGATAGGCGTTGGAAGTTGAAGCCAGCGTATACGCTCTCCATGGCTTCCTCAACCAGAACGTCCACTTGCGCTTGGCCGTAAAGAGTCTTCATCCCAGCCTCGATTGACTGATCTTTTGAATCGAGCCCTCGAGATATGCTGCCTCTTTTCTGCGCCTGCTCCTTGTTCAAAAAGTTGTTGATTTTGGAGTAATCCAGAAGATGGTCTATAGTATCCGTCAAGGTACGGCAGCAGATCTCGACAGCATGAGCCAATCCCTCTTGTCGATTGGTGAGAGTCGTGTCATTCAAGAGTTCGAGGCTGAGAGTAATGCCATGAAGAGGTGACCGCAGTTCATGGGACAGTGATCCGAGCGCATCGGTCTTGGCTTTGTCAGTCAGTATTGTTTCCAGTCGAAGCTTTTCCATGCTTGCAAGCATGCCAAACGCCCTGAGGTAGCCCAGGTCAGAGTCGGCCGTGAATATGCGAGTTCTGGCATAAGTGTAGACAAAACCTGCGGTTGACCAACGCTCTTTAGTCGGATCCCAAATGGGAACAAAGGCAACACTTCGAGCTCCCGGGAACGCCTCAAAGATTATATTTGCCTCGAGCTGTCTCAACTTTTGGCCACGGAGGGGTGTCTCCGGCAGGCCACCAGATCCTAACCTCTCACGCATGTGTGATGTTGAGGTTGGTGAAGAGGGCGGGGAATATTTGACTGGTGAGTCTTCCGCTGACGAGGTGTTCCGCTGCGTGTCTCCGTCGTGGTCAAAGTTGAAGATGTGACCTTTCGGATATTGCTGAAGAAGTTTGGCGAGGAATGCCTGCCCGATACGATCAGGCGAAATGGGGGCAGCTGGGGTGCACGCTTTGAGCGGCTTGGCTCTCGCCGATGCGAGAAGTCGGCATGGTGGACCCAGGTTATCCACGATAAATGGTGACTGTTCATTTACAGCGCCTTCTTCCCTGTCGGAATCTGAACCCGACGAACAACTCGTAGCCCAGGTTTCATCTCCAAAATTAGAGTGATCGAATAGAGCCCCATTGAAGGTGTAAGGGTTGGCGTCGAGAAAGACGCAGCCCTCCGTCTCAATCGAGCATGTGATTACTTTGGCTGCTCTGGAAAACACAGTTTCGGGTTCCGGAAGCTCGTCAGTATCAGTTTCCGAGGCAGAGTCTGTTAGTTCCTGCTCTGTTGCGTCAAGATCAAGCCTAGCTTCGGAAATAAACTCGTCGATAAGCGGCAGCGGTACATCTCGCTCCAAGCCAACAGGGTTATTCGGCCGATATCCATCATGAGTAGAATCGTCTTCCGATGTGGAAGGGGTGAATTCGGGCTGGCGTGAGGAATGCACGTGCTTGTCCTCGAGAAAACATCTCAGGCCCGTGACCATACGGTGGTTGCGTCGTTGAACTTCCTTGAGCCGCCTGGTTTCAAGGTGGCCCATGGCAATGACGGCCAAGTTGCTCAGAACCTCAGAGTGTCTATCAGTCCAATCATCGATCGGCTCTGTGTGAATCACACAAAAGACACCAATGTTGATGCCTCGATGAGTTCGGATGGGTGTGGCAGCATAGAACCTGGCGGGGCTTCCGGGCCGACAATAAGGTTTGTCCATAAATCGCGGGTCGGTCGTGAGGTCGCGCACCACCACGACGGGCAATTTTCCAGTTTCGCTGGTCCTGTCCGATTCTGCAAGATCGGGGCTGCAGAGAGTATAGCTGCACACGCCATGGTGTCGAGGAATGGCAGTCCCGCACAGCCAGAGCTCTTCGCCGTGCTTGTCCTGAGAGATGTTGGGAACGAGGGGGAGAGACGGTGTGGCTTCGGTCGTGATGTACTGGTGCGTCCGATCGAAGAGGGAGATGAGCGATCGAGAGGTGCCGGTTTGGCAGGTTGCCAGCTGAGCGAGAGCCGTGAGGGTTCCGTCCGCGCAGGTGAAGAGCTCTGAGCTGGGAATGGGCACGCCGCTATCGTTGAACCTCGCCGTGTTCAGCAGGGAGCCATCGTATCTGCAGTGTCACAGCGATTAGCGCGCGGGCCGAAAGGGGGCGGCAGACACGCAGGGGACCAACTTGTATGTCTCGCGCTCGCGGACCGTTTCAGGGACGAGCCTGAGGCCCGCGGGCAAGGTTCCGTGCATGTTTCCCAAGCCACTGGGTGCTTGGCTCGGTGGGCATTGCTAGGTTTGCAGTGGCAGTGGCAGTGGTATTTTTCAGGACGGGCTATCACCAGGATAGACAGAAAGGGATGATCTTTGCGGGGACTGCGGCCCTCCCCCACCGCCCAATGGTCGATGACGTATTGCCGCGATTTAGTGGCGGAAGACACCGCTTGTCGGGTACGCGCCGTTGCCCCGATAAATTTTTGCAGTCACAAAAACTTTAAGGCCTCGTGCGTGGGGTCAATCCCACCGTCGTTTGCTGCCGGCCCGATCTCCGCGCTCCTCCCCTTGCAGCAGCGCATGAGTGTGACCCAACCGGGAGTTGCAACGTCGCAGCGGTGACCAGCTTCTGGGACCTGATAGGTGTAATTTATTGTTTATTTGTGTAGCATTATACGATGGAAATAAACCATTTATTCCCAGTAGCACACCAAGCAAAGGGTATTACTGAGCCATCCAGGAATCAGGCTGCAAGGGCTGCACAAAAAAAATCAGTATTCACTATCAGCTTTGGTTTCGCAAGTCTCTGAGTCCCAAATTGGTTGGCATGAATCCCGCATGCAGATGGGAATACACATTTCGATCCTTTATTCAATACGCCCATCTTAAGTGGTCTATTATAACCGTCGAGTTACAGTGAACCCGAGTTGAACAGAAGCTTTCTCTTAAAATTTACTCGGTAGATTGCGGGTCGCCGGGAGTCCTTGAATAAGTTTATCACGTTGCTGCATCTGCGGGTTCGTTGAGGTGGAGTGGATTTTGGAACGAGCCTGTCATGCTGGGAACCGGCGAGGGGTCTGTGTCCAGGCGACATCTTCTCGCTCCTCATCAAGAACCAACAACTTATGCATGTTGAAATACATTATTGGTTCCAAAGAACGGGAAACGTAGACCCTCTGAAGTGGGGCGGGAGGCCAGCAGTCCCACTTCACTTCAACATGTTTGTTTGCTCAAGTGCAGCAAACTCTACACCAGACGGCCTCACTCCAATTTTCTTTTCGTAGGCCAACTCTTGCGCATGAAATGCGAACAGAAATGTCATAGCCTGAAAATGGTAACCTAGGTTTCTGTGCTAGGGAGGTAGCTGCTGTTGAATTTCACCACCAGAATGCAAATCATCAAGAAACACCACACAGCCCATTCCCAAATAGGATATCCCGTAAAAGCTCCTCCTCATGGTTCCACATGTGACAACCACTGCAAAATCTGTCGAGCCTGATTTTTGAAGTCTTGTTTCTGTGGCTCAGGGCGGGCTTACAAAACAAGTTCACGGGATTTGTGGGGCGAGATTAGTGCTATGGGGTTGTGATAAGATGCATGGAAGCGCCCGCATTTATTCAACTTGCCTAAATGTTGCCACCAACAATGTCACGAGCCTGAAAATCTGCAGCCAAAAAAGCTTTTCTCTTGGAGATCTGCTCGCGGATCGTGATCTTGAACCGGGTAACAAGAGACAGACTATTCTCTTATTGGGTGGTTCCAACCGACGAGCTTGACTGGATCCGAAAGGCGATGTGACACTTGGAGCCAACACGACAGTAACATGTCTACTCCGTGGAATCCGACAAAGCCGATGCTCCGGATACGAATGTAAATCTGCGGAGGCCAAATCCGCACTCATGATGTCCTTCCTTTTTGGAGAAAAGAAGGAACGTAAACGAATTATTTGTACATGAATTGTCCCCTCACTGTCCATCAACGCTCAAATATTCAACAGCTTCCAATTTTTCCCTGTGAAGATTATAAAGGCCCTTGCTCTTCTCAAAACCCTATGCTTTACGACCCATCTAATCGACGTCACACGAGGTTGGAAGGAGAACACGCGAGTTCCTCTAGCAAAACATATACTCTATGTGTAAAGATAAAAGTCTGGCCCTTCAATTATCGATTAACATCATTCTCACACCTTGTGAGGGTTTCTTTCTACCTGTTGGTTTTGCACCTCTTTGTCTAGCTTCATAGCTCACCGCCCTCTTGTTCTTTACCTACCCTGTAGACTCACGTTAACTGACACCTGAGTCCCTCAAAATAAATAAACAACATGAAAGTGAATCTAGTTTAGGATTCCTGGCCATATTTAGACTACGCATTTATAACATTTTGCTAATTTTAAGTTATTTAAATAGCCAAATAGACTATGTGGTCGGTTCCAATAGTACGAGCCGATGAGCCGAGTACTTGCTTGTGGGTTCGAGTGCCCAGACCATCCACAGCCACTTATCACATCCTTGATGCTGGGCTGTTCATCAAATTGCAAGAGAATCGTTGACTATCACGTGACGATTTTGAGGTAAATATCTATTTTATTTTGACCAATCTTAACCTCACCGCTGGCCTGGGGTGGAATGGGTGAGAGAATTAGTACTAAGCCATTTGTGATAATGTACTGACCGGCATATCAGCAAGCCACAGAAATCCCGCTCGGCGGCCCGAGCGGCTGGCTACCAAAAGCTGGCCTCAGCAGCGAAGTTGAGCCGAGACACAGTAGACGGCCTGAGACATTCTCGACAAGACCATCAATGCCATTGGCGACGTGTCTATGTGAAAGGGCACGCTCATCTCTATATACCCGTATTACTGTTTCACGAATTGCCTGTGGAAAAAAACATGTGCGCGTTGGTGCCCTTTTCCCACATGGCTCTTAGCTACCGGCAACTAGTTTGCAGTTCGAGTCCACCTTGGCCCGCGGTGGCTTCCAGCCGCCACGTCAGCAGGTATGTAGTGTGGCATCTATGTCTTAAATTCTGTGGGCGATCTCCATGCTTTCACCAATGAAATGACTCCAGTTACGTATCTATGATGAAAGGCGTTAGCACAGGCTGTAGGAGGAACTGTTTGTGTCTTGCCAACCGGCGACCGGCGAGTTGACCGGGTTTGCGCAGGAGCGCCCCGTCCAGCGATTAAAAATTCGATGGAAGATGTTCACCATCGCACCACGTCACTATTTGCAGGGGCCAAAACGCAAAGCTTAACCTAGTGTCCCGCCGTCTATTCCGTTGGATATTTCCTGCCGCACTGATCCATATAGCAACAACCACTCACTGACCATAACGGCTGCTTGAATTTCTAAAAAGGGAAGGAGAAGAGGCAATGAGCTATGGCTGCTGAATATGGGCCTAGGCACTCTCAAGAAAGCCAACAGCGACCATGGGTAGACCCCATGCTGGCGCCGGAGATGGTACATGAAAGCCTTTCCGATTTGGCGGCAGACGAGAGGCTTGGGGAATCCAACAAGGTTTCGCAAACACCTCAACTGCTTGTGAAAAAGAATTCACTTGTAGTCCCTGCTACCGGGGGAGCTTCGCTGGCCAGTGATTTGTGTAGCCAATCCATCACCTCGAGGCCCGGGGATGAGGAAACAACAAGAGCAACATGGATGGAGCATGGAAACTTGATGCCTTCGGCATCACAAACGAGGATAGCAAAATATGCCGACGAGGTAAGTGTAAATGCCCGATCTTTTGCTGTTGAGAATGTGTTGTAACCAGAAGACAGGATCATTATCATCTGGAGCTGCTATCGAGCCCAGCCGACATTTTGATGCATAACGCCGATGTGGTTGCAGTTCATGAATTCAACGAAACCGTGGAGTCCGCATGGACATATGCGCCAAGGCAAGAGGCATATGCCTCGAAGCAAGAGCCATCAACAAAGTGGATGAAACATGGAAAGGCTTCCGGGCTAATAAATAATTTAAAGGTTCCTTCAAGAAGAAGGGGAAGCAGGGACGACCAATATGGAAACGGCGGGCCCCGAGTGACTGTAACTGACCCTTCTGGGTCTGTTCGGAGAGACTCGATCGCGGGGAGAATGTTTAGCAGAGAGGAAAACAAATTATCATCACTGCAGAAATCCAGAGTACCGGAGGAATTCGAGCTTCAAAAGCCTGACGACACTGCCGAAAGCATTCGATCAAGGACAAGGTCACCCTCAGGAAGACCATCCATGTCCTCTGACAGGCGAACATGCTGGCTTCTCGATGATCATATGCTTCCGAAACAAATGCCTAATGCTCGCATTTTTCGATACATTTATCACACCAGGCTGAACACCCCAGTCGCTGAGTGTTTGGATGAAGCTGCAAGACAAATGGTTTCTCGACTAAGGGAGTATAGAACCCACGTTGACCACAAAAATGTACCCATTGTCTTTGTCGGCAGTGGCTTCGGTTGTCTTATCCTGCAGAAGGCTATGGTGTTGTTGAGCAATGGAGATGATCCAGATAATACTGTTTGTACTGATGCAGTCGCTGGCATTTTCTTGTTGGATGCTCCATTGCAATACCTGAAGTCACCCAACAGCCAAAGCCCTTCAACTTCAAATATCAGATGGATAAAGGAGTACTTTACGCTAAGTAACAACCATGAACAAATCTCCCGCGCAGATAAGCTGTGGGAAGAGTTTAAAAAGCTTTTCAAACACAACAAGCCCAACCCATTCATATTTTGGTATAAAGGAGGCGATCCAAAAGTTCAGGTATGTGATGATACCATGTCATTCCGCCGTATTCTCAACTCTGATCGTTTATAGCCCTTCAATGAGCTTGGAATCGAGATTATCGGCGTTTCTGTGCCTGAAGACAAAAAGGCAGCTAGAAAGGGCCTGTTCGGTAACCCCAACAGCGAGTACTATCTCAAATTGATTGAGCAATTGAGGCATTGTCTGTTCATGAGGGCATGTGCCATAAAAGAACACGAGGACAAGCTACCTGAATATATTAAACAGGACTGTCATAATATTGAGCCCATGGATATGAAACGCTGGACACCATTGCATGTGGCTGCTGCCGCCGCAAATCATGCAGCCGTTACACGTTTAATAAACCAAGGGAACGCAGAAGCCAACCGCCAAGACGCAGAGGGAAGAACACCACTCCACGTCGCGATTGAGCGTGCAGCGTATCTTCATCCTGAAGATCCTTCCTACTTCGACTCCAAAGGCCATTTAACCAAAGTGATCAAAGAGCTGAAGGAACGCACAAACGCACTCATCAAGGACAACAAAGGCAACACAGCTTGGGATTACGCAAGTGAATATGAAGTTGACCACAAATGGATTCTCGACATCAAAAAACGACTTTACTTTCATCCAGTGTTTTCCAGTCCTAAATTGGAGTTGAAGAGTGTCCAAGAGCCCAACGAAGCACAGCTCGAAGTATGCCGCACGTCGGAAACGTATCTGTCGGAATTCTTCAAAAAGACCGACGGCGATGGAAAAGTCGAATATTCTCGCAAGGAATCCACGGCCAGCATCCAACAGCTCATCTATGATAGGGGTGATGACGTGCATCAAATTTTAGCACGCTTGAGAGACATTGACGACAGAGAGACCGAAAGCCACTGCCGTTGGATTCATTTCCCTGCAAACAATGTATGTTCGAGATGGGTCACAAATTTTCGGTTGACTAACATTGGGTGCAGGAACAATGGATCCATGTAAAAACACCTCATGAATCCCTGGATGCTCGCTTCAAGTAAATGGCTAATGGGCGAAAAGGATTTCTTCATAAAAATGAACATAGTTGATACGTCAATGGTCAACCAACGGCACCAAGGTAAAGACAATTGTGCCCATGTCAGCTTGGAGATGGATCCAGCTTTTGCTAACCGTGAACTAGGGGGAAAGCTCATTGACCGGTGCATGATCGCACAGACTAGGAGATATCAACAGGTACGTTTTTATTTCCATATTATTTTTACCTCGTGGTATTTAAAATGGAAGGCTGATTTCACATGTTAGACTATCCTGCCCAGGAAAGACGTGAAACAAGAGTCCAAGCGACCGTCTCTCGAAGGGGAATACATGCCAGAACTGGATCGGAATTCGGACCCAGCATCTTCGATAGCCAGCAACGCCTCGATTTCGTCCCAGGAGGTGGAATCAGCAGATGCTATCGCAATTTTCGTGAGTGGATATTAGCATATATTTCTTCGCGCATCTGACAATGATAGATGCCAATCATGGCCTACGAAAAACACGCGCAGAGGAAGTTGCTCAGCAGCACCCTCCAAGGGCTCCGCAAGTCGAAGCGGAGTAGTTGCTTACTGAATGAAGTAGGACTCGGGGAGACGCCAAAGGCCTTGCGGGCATATTTCATGAGCGAGAGACCCTTGCACTGTCGAAGAACTCTGGATCAGTTCTCGTACTATATGCTCAGGTCAACTGAGGATCGTGATTCGGATCAAGTAGCGTTGCGATGGGCACCCCGCGACAAAAAAGAGAACGCCCCAATTTTGATGGTTGATCAGCTATGGCTTTGGGCAATGCACGACGGTGATTGCCTATCATCCTCAACACGCGGAATATCTTGAACTAACGCAAATCGTTTCTGATAGGAACCATTGTGACTTGCTTTCCAAACACCTGGAATTCAAACGAGGAATTCAATCTGAGTCATGTACTGACAACAGAGCTCATGAACAGATCGCAAAATACCATTTTGTCGGCCGAGGAGTTGATTCATTTCATACTCAAGAATACTGTAGACTTTTTCAACAGAAAAGGCCCTCTTGGATTCAAATTCCAGGAAGGTTTCAATTCATCCATCAACCGAGTTGTAAGCCTGCTATTCAACCCTCCCGTTTTGATATGGTCTATTGACGTTGTTTAGGCCGAGGGACAAGCCAAGCAGTTCAAAAAGTTTAACGACAATGTTCATCGTCTCGAAACCAAGACAGGTGGCAAGCCAAAATCGGCCGATATTGAGGAGCTCTTCCGGCTGCACAAAGAGACCAAGCTTCTCGTTACTATCATGGATATTCAAGACGAATTGACCATTGTCAAAACAGTCCTCATGCAGCAGCAAGAGGTTCTTCGCAGCCTCTCTCAGCTCTATCAAAGGAAAGGGGGCATAAAGAATGTTTCAAAAAGTGATAAAAAGGGCAATGCAAGCACCTCAAGCAAGCATGTCCATTTTAGACCTCAAGATGGTCAACCAGTGACACCCAATAGGAGTCACATTGTATTACAAGACCGTGATCTTATGGCCGAAACGGAGGAAATCGTCAATAAGAATATTGAAACCGTCAAGCATATGATGGCCAATGCCAGGACTGTTCAAGACTCGGTGAGTCGGGAGGTACCGGTGAATTGGGGCAGTATTTTGCTAACCGCTGTGGATTGAGTAGCTGAATCATCTGCTTGATCTCAAGCAAATGCATGTCAATGCATGGGAAGCTCGTATCTCCAGACACGCACAACAAGAAACTCAGAAGCAGGGCAATGTAAAATGATCCTAAACAGAAAGTTCTTTAGAGGTCGGAGCTGACTCTGAAATAGGTCATATGCGTCTTCACCGTTGTCACCATTATCTTCGTACGTTTTATTCATTTATTTTTAATTATTTTTCATGGCTTCTATTGGAGGAGTCTTCCAGATCTAACAATCATCCCAGCTTCCTCTTTCATTCATCGTCGCTTTCTTCGATTTGCCCGTCGAATCATTTCCACAGAACAGCTCTGGAGAAGTGTCTTGGCCTTTGGACAAAGTATCATTATATCTTCGTAAGTCGCACCCCCTCCGGTCCCTCGCAGTGTCAAATTGACCAAGATGTTCCAGTGGGGTTGTCGGCGGCCTTTTCCATCCCGTTGATATGTGTCGCATTGGCTACTAATAGGATTCGAGGCACCCTTGAGTCTTGGCTAGAATGGCTTGGTGGAGATGCCCAAAAGCCAAGACTCAAGGATGTCTTGAACCCCAAAGTCTCAGATGATGAGGACTCCGATGATGACGAATCCAGTGATTTTGATGCTGGTGCTGATGATTTCGGTGATGATGAATTTCAAATTGAAGAAAAGAACGAGCCATATGTGGGATACAACGAAAGTGGCAGACCTGATGATGTATCATCATCTAGAGCCTATCTCTCTCGCGCTATACATTCGGCGCTTCCGTCAAGACGGCAACTAAGACATAAGCACCACGTCGAACCTTTCGACTTTGCTGAGAATGATATCGATTCGGATAATTCTTTCAGCCGAGGAAGAAGGTCTTCAATGTTTAATCCTGTAAACTGGGCACCCCGCTCCCCAAGTCAGGTAAGTAACCAGGCACCAGACACTCTGCAGGCCAGATTTCTACAGCCATTCCAAATGGCCGTTAAGAGAAGAAGGACGGGATCGCCAGGGCCAGATGTTGAGGCTGGCAGATGAAAGGAGTAACGAGAAAATGAACCTCAGGTAATGATGATTGGATTGGGAGACAAAGCAACACGGATGCTGAGATTGACTCTCCCTCCCCATCCCAATTTCCTTTTTGGTATATTGCGACCATATTTCAAGTTTTAAATCTATATGTCTACATGCTACTGGTTTCGTAGGATTGCATGCGTTGGATGAGATGGCAAGCGTCATGAGTGCTCTGGCACTCTCGGGCGCATTGGAGGTGCCGGGGGCGTTGGTGACTCGGGGAATACATCTGCTAGCAAGCTAGCTTGAAAATAATAGAATATGATGTTCTGCAAGGCCGTGGACATGTCAAAATAGAGCCTCCTCCCCTTCTAGCACCCATCAGTGATGTGCGCCTGGGCGCTGTTATTCGCCCGAAAGCACGTTGTGTCTGTGCCCATGGATCCACGTCCCTTGGCGATAATGAAGTATGGAAGGTCCTTGGGGACTCGTATTTATTTATTGATACGTTCGATATCGGCTTTAGGCTAACCGGGAGGGAAAATCACCAGTCATCCACAACCAAACCTCTACGTTTTTCCCATCCATGCACATAGTATGGTATAAGTATTTCCTAAAAGCAGAATTCCAATAAACACCAACTTGATAACCACAGCAGATAATTCGGTTGATCAGGATGACAAAACTGGTCGGAATGGCACAGCATGTTGTTGGGGGGGGGCGAAGGCCGACGTGAACGGCCCGAGGATACTGACACCCGTTGCCAAGACGAGTGCTCCAGCGTAGATAAAAATATCTACCTTTGGGCACCATTCCAAGAATGAGTGATGTGCTTGATGATTGGCTATTCCTTCCCAGCCCTACAGCATAAACCGGTGCCTCGGCAACTCTCAGGTGTGAGGCTTGTCCGGCTTGGGCTAGTCCTCGGGGCCTCTGGTTGACAAGCGAATTATCGATGCATATTTGAACCGCGCTAGCATTGTTGTCCGACTATTTGCACGGCCCCAACGCCGTGGCTTTTGGCGGCTTGTTCGGGGACCTGGAATGATGGGGGGGTGGCTTATTGTGAACGGCACTCGGCACCGCTAATCAGCTTGTGTCTGACAACTGGTTCGAGATCAACCTCTGGAATGGAAAAAAATACGAAATTGGCTCTTCGACAGTTTCCTGAAATATCTGACCGTGGCGTTTGCGGCTGAGGCCTTGCAAACCTCGTCTATGGCCCTGCTCAACACTGGCGGTCAGCTTCGAGCATAAATAGCTGGGCCTTTGCCAAGACTTTCCTAATCTCCATCACTACAGTTCAAGACACTCTTCAGCAAGTCTAAGCAGCTTAGAACATACAAAGACCTACCTCCACACTTGACCTTTCAAAATGCGTTTCTCCCTCGCCCTCGCCGCCGCCGCCCTTGCTGGTACCACCCAGGCCCACATCAACGGCATCTCTGTCCCTTCCGTCATCAAGCCCGGTGAGCCCTTCGAGGCCATTATCAAGAGCTCCAAGACGGTAGAGCCTTCTTACGATGTTGCCATTGTATTTGGCTACACCTATGGAGTAGAATTCCAGGACGCTATCAACAACCCTATCGAATCCTTCCTCCTCGGAGCCAGTACGTATCGTCACTAGACAATCCGACGAAAATGGTACTAAGTAAGCATAGAAATGTCCAACCAAGCTCACAATTTCAACAAAACTCTGGTTGTTCCCAAGAATTTGCCTCACCAGGGATCGGGTCTCATTTCCGCGAGCCTGCTCACCCTTGTGCATGCTCCTGATTTCCCCACTCTGGTGAACTTCAACGTTTCCATCACTTATGGTTCGGAGACTAGCAAGAAGTACAAGTCTTCCAAGTAAGGAAAGGCGTGGGGTCTGCCGTATGGAGTTTAGATGATTTGGCCTTTTCTATTTGCGATTTGAGTATGATGACAGAGCGAAGTTACATATATAGTACGAGTCAATTTCATTTCTTATTAAAGCAAGCTGTGAGTTTCGCATTATGATTGATCACAGAAAATGTTTAAGTGAATAATGCTGGCAGTGAACACTTTGGAAGGCATCCGGAGTGAATGATGAGTTTATTGACGTGTAAATCTACTTGAATATTTCACTCCCTCTATTGACTGTTTAATCAGTGTGCAATTCTAAAATACACTCAGAGAACTGATCCTTAATCTCTCTACCTCTCTATAACGGGGCCATTGTACTCTCTCCTGGCCCAAACCAAGTAGTAGATGATGCTAAAGAGGGCAACAAAGCCTGTTACCACAACACTATAGTTCATCATATTGGGAGTTGGATTTAACATCGGAGGCCAGAAGCTGAAGAAGCCAACAACAACGAGGTAACAGATGGCGAGAATATTGTTTGCAACGCCAAAGGCACCCGGGAGGTGGAAAGAACCCCAAACCAGTTCAGCACCAGTGGTGTTCGCAAGGGCTGGCAGGTCTGCAGCATTGGGAAGACTGAATCCCTTTGTTGTTCGACGGTAAAGGAGAAGGATGGCAGCAATAAGGTATGACGCATAAAGACAGGAAATAGAAAGAGACGTGACGTTCTGGAAGGCAACAGGTGAACCAATGTTAATGAGGGATAAAAGCACCGCAATCATAGATGTAACAACCACAGCCCAGACGGGAACGGTGGTTCGATCATCAACTTTGGATAGTGTTCCCCAAAAGGGGAGACCGCGGTCGCGAGAGAAGGACCAGAAAACTCGGGAAGTAGAAGCCAACATGCCGACAGTTGCACAAGCACCAAGAATCATGATGATTGCGCACATGACGGTTGCGCCGCCGGATGAGTTAGTGGCTTGCTTGAAGATGTACATATGAGGAAATCCGAGCAGACCTGGACCAGATGCGCTCGCTTCGTCGAAATTTCCCATGCAGAACACCATAGCTACTAGCATGGCGAAACCACAAGTGCCATTAATGGCGAGGCTCAACAAGATGGATCGAGGAACGACAACGCCAGGGTTCACAGTTTCTTCAGACATCTGTTTCATGTGAGTAAGCGATCATGGCAGATGCAAGTCAGCGTTGACAGATGGAAACCTACGTGGAAGGCGGCATCAGTGCCAACAAAGGCAAAAGCGTTGCCCATCATTCCAACCATAAAGGACAACCCTTGGGATTGAAAGCCACCATTATTGACCCAACCAGAGAAAATTTCGCTCGCATTGCCATGCTCGCCCAGCGTGACGAGGGGAATGAGAATCGCAAAGAAACCGAGGATGTGCAGGATCAAGATGAGACCTTCGAACTTGGGTAGCGCAGAGCTGACAAGGGTGTTGATGAATACTGCGAACAGGAGAATGGCCCAAAAAAGCAGAGTGCCGTGCCACAATTGAGCCTCGAAATTGTCATTATTCAGTGTGGCCATGCCGAGAATCATGTTGCCAGTAAGGAGCGCGCTTGAAGAGACGGAGCCTTGCCAACCGCCGACTGTCAGCCACCCGGTGACGTAGCTCAGAAACTTCGCACACGATCGTGGAGCGAGCATCGCGACCCAATGATATTGCCCTCCAGATGTAGGGGCCATGGACACCAGCTCGCTCATGGTGGCGAAGACGCTGAAGTTGCCGCCCCAAACCAGAAGGAAGCTGTACAGGACACCTGCCGTGCCGCCGTTGTTGAGGCCCTGGGCGAAAAGAACCGTGACGGCTTCCCAGGTGATGAGAATGGTGCAGCTGAAACCTAGAATGGACATGAAACCAAAGTTGCGCTGGGTTTGCCACGTTAGTATATGAATGAGATGGATTTGTCCTGATGATACGATACCCTAAGAACTTGATTCTTCCCTAATCGCGCCAACTGGTCTTTGTCGAAGCGATCGCTGTTGGAGCTGACCTCGGAATGCGGCTCGGCTTCAACAACGACCTTGTTGACCTTGTTTGGAAGGTTGCCCAATTCGTGGCTGCTGGTACTGCTCCTCATTTTGGCAATCTGAATAAATTAAGCAGACAAAGAGCAAAATCAAGAAAAAGATTACAGTGAAAGAGACATTTATGGAATGTTGAAAGGAACTGCCGAGACGGTTCAAGAGGAAAACCACAATTGATTGCGAAGATGAATAACCAACTGGGGTTTGGAACGGGAATAGGAGGAGCTATGCCAGCGACTTGCTTTCCGGGCCATTTCATACTTAAGGAATTACCCCGTATCAGGCTCAGGAGTGCATGGAAACCGAAATGAGTAGTACTGGCCTGCCAGTTGGCTACCGTTTACGTCTGATTCTCATCGTGTGTGCGTACTGTACTACAACGGTACACGCGGTTAACCTCTTGGGGATTAGAACAAGTGGAGACACGCAATGCAGGATCTTGGTTGCCTTGACTGATTTCTACTTCCCGGCCCTGAGTAACCTGGTAAGTACACGGGGCAATGGGACGGCTTTTGGCTCCGCACTCAAAATTCCCCAACCAACAGTAAACAACGCCAAGATATAGTAGTTTTCTACTGAATCATAGTGAATGATAACCTAGAAGCACCCATATTAACCGAATATGCCTGTAATTATGATATAGATGTAGGTTTGAGTTAAAGACAGGCCTGGAGATTTACAGCACAGAGGACAATAATTCCGGCCCGATATCCGTGAAGGGGTTAAAGGGCTGGTTAAGGCGTATGGTATCTCAATGAAGATCTCGCAGAAAAAAAAAGAGAAGAATAAAAGGAAGGAAAAACTGACACACTCAGCATTACAGAAGCGAAATTTAGGTGTGGCCCCTGCAGCTTTGCCGGAGACCAGGGACGCGATCCGGGGAGTGGATTGCCCATACCAGCCGACATCAACCGAACAGCCCTGTCTCGGTTACCATCGCCACTTCAAGCATCATGCATTTCCTGCACGTTGGTTGCATGCCACGAACTTCGTGCTTCCCTAGCGAACAAACGTACCCTGCTGTTGGTCACGCCATGTCAAGGTGGTGTTCTGCCAGTGCCGCGGGAAATTTTCGAATGCAACAGGGGTCAATGTCGGCTGCTACGGATAAGTTCCTACCTCTTCCTACATGTGTTCTTTGCTTTTTCCTCTTCTGTCAACTCTTGCGAGCCAATGGCTTTTCCGGGACACCAAATCAAAACCGTGATGTCCGGCTAAAGTAGCGGAAATCACCAGCCTGTCCTCAGCATGCGTCGCAGTGCGGCACCTCCTTTGGTTTGGATTTATTTGAAGAAAATAAAAAAGAAATATGTTTTTCTACGAATTGAATATCTGAACTAATGAGTAGGTAGAGAGCATCCTAAAAACGGCATCTATATAATGTTTTGGCCTCCCAGGCTCTCTACGTCGACTTGCCAGGTTTGATGAATGAGGATGGTTTGACTTGTGTGGCTCTTGTGGCTTTGTCCATCCCACGACTGGTTTTGCTCGTCCGTTGTTAGTGCCACGCCTCGCGCCCTTGACCTGCCCAAATCAACCAGCTCGTGCACATTGCTGTGCTGACTATGCTGTGAAGCAGATGTAGCTATTGCATCGATCGGGTCGCGCGTTCGAGAATTGGAGCCCAGTGCGCTGTTCTGAGGTGACTTGTACCCGGCATATCCCGGCTTGTAGTTAGGGTAGCCGTTGCTGCTAGATTTTCCCTGTCGACGCAAATCATCGACGAGAATCTGGCCCGACTCGAGGCTATCGAGAAAAGGCTTGAGATTGGGAACGCAGACGGTAAAGATGGCGAGGCACTGGACCAGCTGGATCGTGATGGCTGCTTCCCAGATCGAAAATGTTGGATCGTCTGAAGAAAAGGCTTTGTTGGAATAATAGACTTGAACGGCGGCGGCGGGCACAACGCTGTTTTTGTTAGCCTGCTATGCCATAATTGAAGGTTACATGAGTTCTGGTACAGGATTTCCACGTACAGAATGCGACTACCGAAGACACCTATGACCAGAATTTTCTTGGTGGTGGAGGTCTGAATTTTCCGCGCATTTTCTACCATGATGGTGATTATGGCAATGTCTGTCAGGATATTTGCGACGGAATAATACGTCCAAAAGACGCGTTGGTTAATACATAAGCTACCGGTGGAGTAGTCCCACGGCGTTGGTAGTTGGCACTGAAAGAAGTTGACGATTAGTGCACTGAGTCCCCAAAGTGCAACAACAATTTGGCAGGCCCAAATGACTCTTCTCTGGCTGCTTCGGCTCATCATTTGCAGATCCATGGTGCCGGAAAGTTTGGAGAGTGATAGGGAAAGGATAAACATCGTATTAGACGCATATTGAGTCTAAAGTCCGATTGGATACAATGTTAGTATTTTCATTTCATCTCTCCAGTAGTCTGTTGTTGATTCTACGTACCTTGAAGAAAACGCTGATTTCTGTTGCACTTAGGGCATCGAAATGCTTCCCCAATCCATTTTCGCACCCTATAAATACAGCGACGGACTGCCCGATAGCGGAAATCTGCATGTTTTGCGTAAGCGAGCGAACTTGAGAAATATTGCAGACAGGCGGAATTCGTTCATATCAGTATACAAACTTACTGTAGCTAGAATTGTAAGAATGTCGTCCAGTTTGAGAGTCTTGATCATGTGGACTTTCGTCCCAGAGCGTACTAAGCAGGCCAAGACGGCAATGACGAGGAACATCAAAGTCAAGACCTGGATCAGTGGGGCCTTGTTGCTGTCCGTAATGATCCTCTGCGTGGAACTCATGACTGGCAAAGTGACGATCGACACGTCTATTTTGACATGATGCGCTCCTAGATATTCCCCCCTAAAAGATTGAAAGACACTTGTAGCGATATGATAACGGTAAGAAACAAAGAAAAAGAAAGTGAGGAGTGGACAAACTCGCCTACGAGGGCCTGAGAGACTTTCCTTTCGCGTGTTCTGATTCCGAAAAAAGAAGAATCTTCCTGGCTATATTTTCTTTTGCATCAAATTAGGTCTAGCCGGAGCAATGGCTGCGGCATTACTACCTCCGACGAGCTATAGCGGCAGTGTTGGTCTTTCCTTTGGGAGGATTGCTCGCAACACACCTTTCTCACACACTGTGTCTTATCAACATGGTGATATGGTTGTTATAAATTGACTAGCGTGTGAGTCTAATGTAATACCAGCCTTCTGCTTCATCATTGATGGGACGAAGCGGGATCGGGAAGGATAAAAATCGGATGGGCGTCGTCAAAAACCCTGTTCTTGACCCACCTTTTAATTATCACTGCGATTCCTGGCCCTGCTCTGTACGGGGGGAAAATGCAACCTCACAAAGCACCCCGGAGGTTTTCGGCTAGCGAAGGATCAACTCCATTTGATAGGGCCGTGTGTCGTACCCCTGGTGCATGTTGGTTGCTGAATATCAGAGGATGATGTGACAGGCAGTTGTGGCTTGCAAGAAAAATTTTCTGCATCGAAGCCAGCAACGGCATTTGTCCATGATGCCAGCAAGATGTTGACCTGAGACCCGTCAACGTTCCTGCACATTGAGAATCCCAGTGGTGCCCCTGCATCTTGCAACCATCACACCAGATAGAAGAAAATGATGAGAGATTTTCATATTCCAGCAGCTTGATTAGAAGCCCTGGATGCTTTTGTGACGGTTGGGGACGCCTTGCATGGCTCAACCTGCATGAGACTACTCTCTTGCGGGTTTATTCGAACCTAGCCCAACGGGCTTGTGACATTCATGCGTGTCATTCGCGTATACTCAAAACAGTAGATAGATAATTAAACCAATCCCGAAGAGAATGCACGAATGAAATAATTACAAAGATGACTTCATATTGACCGCCAACAGGCCTCCACTTTTGCCAAAACTTCACCAACTGCACTTTTTCAATCTTTCTACTCACCAGATTCTAAATGAGTGCGTTGATATAGGTTTAATCTGGTAACGGTGAAGCTGCAGCCCTTGGAGGCAGGGACGCCGTGCCTGGTTGCGTGTATCAATATCTCAACATCCATGCTATGTTAGGTCTGCCACACCTTGACGCCGGTAGTTAGGGTTTAAAATACGTCGATAGCTTTAGAATTAACGAATTTCTGGCGTTAAAGGGAACGAGGAGTGTGATTTATGCATTGCTAACTTAGAAAACTGGACAGTTTCCGATCTTATCTCTTCAGGGACACATTGATTTGAGCATCGGCTCACATACTTCTGTCCGTCTCCTCAGTGATACCAAAGGAACTCCACAAGTGATCTAACCATTCTCATGTGGTGACGTAGAGAATTTTCCACAGACATACCCCTGATTAGTTGCCCTTATCACAGCAACTCTTTGGGCCCGTCATGTGCAAATTGAATTGGCTATCACCGGGTTTCCCGAGAAGCTCAGCAAGCGCAGGAGGCTATTCTCCCCGAAAAGGCAAAAAGATGCGAAAGTTCTTTTTTCAGAATGCCCTTTTGAAAAGCATTCGTTGTTGTGTATTGAGATCGCGCCTTCCACTCCAACGCTGGGCTAAATCCGATGGCATGGAACGCAATACCAGGACCTGGTTCTCTGGAAGAACCCGGATACGCGGAATTTTTAAACAAGAGCCAGGGAACCCTGCACAAAAGTGGCATTTGGCTAAGAAAAAGAATTTTACTCATTAATTTACCGGGAATACGCACCGGATCGCGGGTAATCACCACGGGACAAGGGTGAGACCCACGACTTGTTTCACCTGGAGGGATGCACTCGCAACCACCGTCAGAAATGGGAAAGGTCACTGAAAGTGTTGCCATCTCTGCAACTAACAAACGGAGAGAGCTGGCGTGATATCACCTCCCTGGTAGAATTAGGATTAACGGGCAGAAAGTCGTTAATCAGATAACTCGGACCTGAAGAAACATTTGGTTCACGGCAGAGTCCATGATCGTTTCTGATGACTATTTCATTTAATGTTGCACCGAATAAGAGGCATTGTTTTTCATTAAGAATAGTTCAGAAGCAGTAAAATCATTCAAATATTTGAGGCCATCCTTCTGATAGCTATTATATCGGGGATGGGGTTATCAATGCAAAGGGCTGGCTCGCTCCACCTAAGATCTTGCTAGGATGGATGTCACCTTCAATTCAACTATTCTCTTATATTTGTAACGCTGGGAAACCTTTGTAAAAATATTTCACGGTTTGAATGCAAAGAGCTACACTAATGAGGGGAAGTTGATGAAATACCACACAAGTCTCATGTTGTTCAATCTCCAAACTAAAAGCCGAGGCAGGAGTTGAAGAAATTCGAGTCATACTGGCTGAAATTTAAATATAAAGTCCATTCAGACTTCAGAGATAAAACATGATTCCTTCTATTCTTGGAGTTTTTGTGACTTGTCGGCCGTAACAAGAATGAACACGCTCTACCTATGCATACTTCTCACTTAGCGGCCACATGTACAATGGGAAATAGGCACCCATAGAGTAACCGTGCATTTAGAATGACCACAAAATCAACCTCATGATCATCTCGTCGATGGAGATGGTCTACAATACGCCCAGAAATCTTGAGAAATCTGCATGGTAAGCTGTCGAATTGTGAGATGCAGTCCGATCTGTGAGCAAGCCCTTGCGTTCAATATAAACAACGTGCATTTCTCTTTGTACTATCAAGATCAATCTTTACAGAAATCTTGGGCGAGACAGCTCACCATCCCCTAGAAAGGGAGCTGCAGAAATGGATTGTGGGTCAGTCAAGTGTGCTCCAAAAATGAGACTCAGGTGAATCGTTTTCCTTTTCATTTGGGCGTCTTGTAAGACATTAAAACTGGAATCAGCGTCTAGGATCGACCAATCTCAACGTCTCAGCCATCCTTATCTTGTAAAGGGGGAGTAGAAGGGGCTTCAACCCTTCGCATCAAGTACTATGAAGCAAAAAGGATGAAACTGAAACATTAAACGAATCTTTCAAGGCTTATCCCTGGTCTATGAAGAACGTATCATCATTAGGAGTTTATCATGAATAGACCTCGGTGACTCAATCAACCTGATATGATGGTACAAAATGTCATAGATAATAGCGCCCCATTCAGTGATCAAAATGTGCCGATCTCTTCACTTTGGAGGCTGAACCTTGGTTTATGGAACTCCTTTCAGACAAAGAAGCTGAAATATGGAACATATTGTCTCACGAAGATATCCACAATGCATTAAAAGCTTTCCCGAAGAAGACATTAAACCCTTTTACTGTGCCAATGGATCCCGAGGAGGGCATGGGGAATCAGCTTTTCTTTGTGCCACCCACATGAGGATGTATTATTGGACACAACTCATTAGATTAGGCGGCACTTTACGATAAAGAGCAGCGATAGATACGCTGGTATCAGCAGTAGTTGAGGGAAAGTGAAACAGTTCTTAACTTCCATATGGCTTGGGCGCTCGCGCAGATTGTTGAGGACTAGAATAAACCAATTATGGACCTTGAGAGGACTGGATGGCACTATTGATGGGAAAGGGAGAGAAGTGTTACTATGCAAGAGCATCGTTCTCCTCTGTCTTGGATGTGCCATAGTTGCGCTTTTTACGAGACAAGGACCCTCAGCACTGCCTAGGGCGTCCAGGAGCCACCAGACTTCTATCCCAAAACCGAATGAATCAGTTGAGACGTTTGGTCCTGTTACTGTTTATTTCAATCGCTTGGGCCGACCACTAATCTGCTCGCTCTGGCATCGTGATAGCAATTCTAGCTTTTTCGTTTCTTTTCCAACCTGCATACGAAAACACTGCTTATTTTCTGTCCACGGGAGACGATTCAATTTCTAGAGCAGTCAATGTTCTCCTGCGTCTCAACGCTTTCACCTAATGACTTTGTCAATTAACCAACACAGACTACATCAACTACCAGTACGGTTTCCGGATTAGTTTTTTCTTTTTGGTCGTGTGGGCTACAATGGCATCGGGAGAGGTGAAGTCAAACCCTGATGCTCTGAACGGCTTCTCTGGAATTGTCGCATCTATCATGGTTATTGCAGCTGCGATGCAGTTTAAACCGGCACCCAAATTCGTCATTTGTTTCCTGGGAGTCTGCAGGATTCACTGGGATATGGAGACTTTGAAGCAATATTTGGCAAGAGATCTATACATTTCATACACTGGTATGTTGCCTGCTATTGCCAAACACAAGCTCAATAAGCCCTTGGGGCCTGTCTGGAACTGCCTATTTGGGGCTCTTGGGTTAATGATTTTAGCATTTTGTTGGTCGGGTTTGTCTGAAGAGGGTCTATAGATCTGTAACCACATGTAATTGCACAGCATCATATCATGTGTCCCTATCTTGGCCTACATTTGCCTATGGAAGGGGTCCGCCACCATTCAGAATTATCAATCGACAGCATTGAAGTGGGTGGGAAGGCGCTCAGTACAGCTATGTGTTCTTCATTGTTATTTATTCCTTACATCGAACTCTTTCGACGTTCTCCTCAATGGTATTTTTACTAGCGATGGATCCTTGGCAAATGATCGATGGAGAGTACTCATTTTTATTGTTTCAGATTTCATCCTCTGAGAGTGCATTTAGGTCGGTCATCCAGTCAAAAATTCTGGAACTCAAGGACATGGACGAAGCCGCGGATAAAGAGAGTTTACATGAAAAATATCCTCTGCATGTACGTATTCAATGTCAATCTACAACAGCAACACGTAAAAATTCCAAATACCATTACACTAATTGAAATTCCATGACAAAGTAGTATGATCTTTATGAGGCTGGGCTTACTCATGTCGTGTATTTCGTATTTTGGAAATTTGGAGAGTGTCATACATCAACCGCTACATATTTCTTTGTAAAAGATGACCTGGCACCTGAATAATATACCGATACATGAAATTCGATGATGTAATTGTGCGGCACTGAGGTTTTGGTTGGAGGTGAAGACTTTTTGGCCATCATCTATGACTTTCTCTGCGAGCGGAGACACATCTGCAATACAAGTTGCCGAGGCCGTTAGGCTTGTGCGTCTTTCAACTGAACGAACTAGCCTGTGAAAGACCGAGGGAGTGGTAAAGGCTCCGAATTAGCCGGAGTTGATCACATTCTAAAATGGCCCAAGCCGAGTCGCAATAAAAGCACCATTATTACCCCGCACATCAGCTCTTGTTCTGCTAACCGACCATTTCTCAATCACGAACCTCAGTTTTCTAAAACCACTTCTTGCCAGAAGGACGGCGCAATACCCGATTACCCATTTGGCTAGTGAACCCGACCGTCTTCATCAATCTTATGACAATATCCAAGATATCAGAATGAAATTGGAGATTTCTAAGATCGATTGTTGGGGCTTGTAGGAGATTGATTTGTATGTTGACCACATTCGGACTTAAGCGCACTAAACAAAGAAGACCCCTGCCAAATTGACGGTCACCACATGCAACCGTGGTGTATGCCGCGGCATATTTAAAATTTAGCTTAAAGGTTTTCATAGCCTACAAGAGGCCTTAATGATAGAACCCCTCACGCTTTCGCGCAAAAGAGTCAATTAATGCCAGTAATTCGGGGAAATAACCATGTTGCATCAATAATTGTAGGTAAGTGACTCACATGTGATAATTATGGAAGGAATCGCCAGTTTGTTGGGTCGGGGAACCCTGGTTTCATTTCGGGCACGAGTACTGGATGTAGTATAGTTGGGATGGCAATCCCTTCCGCCGCTTACTTTTGTAATCGAGTGATGAAGTAGATCAACGGATGTTCAGCTTCGACGGTAGTGACTCCGAATTGGGAGGGGCAAACCTAATGACCCGAAAATGTTCATATAAACAACAAAACTGCTTCTGCCTTCTGACATGATATCGAATGTTCGGCATACGGCTATTCATGCGGATCACGCAAAGAATTTCTGAATTTAAACTTGGCAACCATATTACATTGTAGCTCAAATTGCAAGTCACCATGTTTTTCTGCAATATTTTCATACTAGCCGGTCTAGTCTCGACGGCCCTGGCGACAGCTGATGAGATTATTGATGCCATGGGTACCATTTCCAACATTACAGCGGATCTGGACACAACCGTCTCGAGTTGGGATGGCGGTCTTTTTGGTGCACCAGCTATTGTGATCAAGTCAACCGAGCTTCTCATCGATATTAAAAAGGGAACTGAAGTCGCCAAGGCCTCCGCCAACCTCACCATCGCAGAATCAATCCAAGTTGCGCTCGCGACCTCAGACTTGGCGACCATCACAAACTCCACCCTCACCACTATCATCAATGCCAAGCCAAAATTCGACAAACTTCTTTTGACTCCTGCAATTTACATCAATTTGGAACTAGAGAAGGATGCCGTTGAAGATTTCTCATCTGCCGTGCTTGCAAAGGTGCCTGATGCCTTGCAAGAGACCGCGAAGAGTCTTGTCGAACCAATTACCGAGGCTTTTGACAAAGCCATAGCT
Source organism: Calonectria pseudoreteaudii (assembly GCA_001879505.1). Classification (NCBI taxonomy): domain Eukaryota; kingdom Fungi; phylum Ascomycota; class Sordariomycetes; order Hypocreales; family Nectriaceae; genus Calonectria; species Calonectria pseudoreteaudii. The sequence goes on along the minus strand of KV875245.1, from coordinate 369,822 downwards.
GAATATTCTCTGTTTAAACGGAAGCGGGCTTTGCATTATTGAATTTGGACCCGAAAATTCTCTTCCAAAATATCCGGGCGATTCATTTCAATCTGCAGACAGTGAATTGGCGGTTCTGCTAGGTGACATTTCCAAGACCTTTGGCAACATCTCGGTAACTCTAGGCCGGTATTCATCAGAAAAGAATTGTACTGAGAAATTCTTCGTGTCGCTCGATTAGGCGTGGTTTCAATTAATTTCATCTTCGATTATCTTGTTCCATCGTGACAAGTCTTTGCTGAATATCCTTGTTGTTTTCTAAACCCCCTCTATCTCGTTCTTGTTTTTGCGTAGACATCTCGTGGGCGGCAACTTCGTTCGCTGTCATTTCGGCCATGGATGGATTTGGTTCGGATGCGGGTGGTGGGGCTGAGCCTTCTAATTCGTATGCTGGGGCTCGGGGAACACAGTCAGAGTGAAGCTGGGCTTTGTCGTATTTTGACTCTTGCTTTGATTCTTGTGGTCCATCTTCGGATGTATTGGTTGTTTTCTTCGCTCGCCGTCGACGACGCCAGAAAAACAAGGCAACAAGCCCGATAATCACAACGACACCTACTCCAACAACGGATCCAATTATTGCAGCTAGTGACGAGATTAGCACACCTCCTCGGGTTATTCAACTCTTCTATACCATTGTTAGACTTAGGGCTATGTGGTGAAGCGACTTTTATCGTATGTTAGCTTTGCGTTTTCACCGACCATTCAGGCAACATACCGCTGTCCGGCGAAAGATTTGCACCAGTAGGATTCACTAGTACGGTTACTACATTGCCATCATAGGCAGTGATTTTGAATGTCGAGCAAGTAGAACAAGGTTGTGGTGTCGTCGATGCCTCGGGTGGCTCTGTAGGTCCGATTGATGTAAAGGTGATGACAACTACAGAGGTTTCAATGGAACCACTAGATTGTGTCACTGTAACTACGGTTGACCTCGTATTCACAACCGGTTGAGTGTTTGTGGAAGTTGTTGAGTTTATTCCAGCACAGTAGTCGATGAACAGGGCGAAAGAGGGGTCAACGTAGTCCTTGATCGTAGCATCAGTGGCATCAGTATGGCTTTCGATGCAAGCAACGCAGCTAGCATAGACAAGCTGGAATGAAGAACCAGCCTCGCATAGCTTCGAACTTTTCCCTATCGACTGAGCAATTTTGTAGGCATTATCTAATTGTTTTAGTCTGACAGATTGCCCAATGTGAGGGACAAAAGCGGGGTCGGCTCACTGCAATCAGAGTAACACGCTGCTGGTGTAACTCCATCTCGACGCGTAATATCAAAGTTGCTTGAAAAAAGTCTGGCTGGGTTCAAGGAAATATCACTTCCCACCATCAGAGCCTGGCGAAGTAGAGCCATGCTGATCTCATCTACCACCTCAAATGCAAAATGAAGAAGACAAATTTCTGCGAACTGATCAATTGGCACTGCTTCGGTTATGAATGTTGAATCAGGCTGCGTCTTGCATTCAGACCCCAACCTAGCTCGACGCCACTAGATTGTCCAAGGACCAGTAAGGAATCCTATTTGTCATGCAAGTTTCAGCTACGTCACTCGGCTGCGACTTTATTCACCAGTTTGAAATTCATCCGGCTCGAATACGAGAACGTGCATTAGTGCTGTCTCATTGTCCTATTTAGGGGCTTGATCTACAATTTCATCATTGTAAATCATTCAGCTCATCAGGCAATGTAGGGTCTTTGGTGACGCTCATATTTTACTTCACCATGGCGAGTAAAAGGAACCCAGGGGGCAAAGGACCAGCGATCTGCAATGGCGTATAGTTTCGCTGCAGTTACATACTTACGTGTCGGATGACATGATTTGGAGGCCGTTGAAGTTGTACATCTCCTCCAGCGATGTCCTAGCGGCGGCTGGCCAGCCCCGTGGGCCGACGCTGTACAAGAACGTGACACGTCAGAGATTATTATGCATGTCTTAGGCCCATACACCAATCGGATCAGTTGGTATAGTTATGTATGCTCCGCCTAACGATAACATATGTGACCAGATTCAAAGTGATCATTTGAAAACGTTGGCCTGGCTTGCTATGCGATCCGGACCCACCCACTTTTCCACCCACTGTTCTCTCACACCGTTTTAATCGGCGATGGCTTTGCTTTTTTAATGTCATTTAATGCATCGCATAACCCGTGTGTTAAGGGTGCTGTTGATGAAGATTCAGCGTTTGCCAAGTCGATTTCATTTTCACAACGCTGAAGAGAGGACGAAAAGGTTCACTCAACTCGGATAGCGCGATCAAGTCTTTAAATATTAGTGCGTCTGGAATAGGGTTTCGAATAATTCCTGGGCATTATATTCCCCTGCTTTGCTCTCTCCAAGCAATGCGTCGTTGTCTATGTCGACCAAATAACCCGCTCAGATGGCTTGTCAATCCAGCAGCCATACCTTAACCACTCAAATGCTTCAAGCGATACACTAAGAATACATAGCACCATGCTCAGGATCATCGACGTTTTCGCTGGAAAATCCGCAATGGCCGGGGCGGTCTTGGCCTTCCCCGGATTTTTGCATTACACCCCACTTCAATGGACGCAATGGTGCCTCTGGCTGCGGAATGCCGTTGGGGTGGTGACAAGCAGCAGCGATCGCTAAGCTGCAACTCCCTACCAAGGGAATTGCTGTTGGTAATCGCAGAACTCCGGCACCTACCACCCCAAAGAACATGACAAGACCCGCAACTATCACGAGGATAATGGCTGCGGGTGAATAGCCGCACGTTATAAAAAGTGCCTCCTCATTTCGCTCCGATTCGATGGCAACGACGAACAAGCTCTGGGAAAGCAACCAGTGAATCAAAATGGAAATGAGCAAAATAGGTGTCCCCCAGCGGTATGGTAACTGCAAGAAGTACCGGGAACGCTGAGCGCCTCGTGGGTCGGCAGCAACGCGGAGTCCTCGTCGCTTCTTTCCGTATTCGCTCCATTCCTTTGCCGCAAGCATGGCTGTGAACAGGCCATTATACTGAAAGTAAAGGAACGAGAAACAAATTTGTGGAAGGTTAGAAAGAAGAATGCTCCGAGTGATCATGGTGGAACTGGTCTCTATCGTATCGTTGTCGAAACTAATAAGCGCTACTTCGGTGGCTGTTCCTATGCCCAAGTCCCAAAGTGCGGCAGCGTTGCGAGGACCGGGCAGGATTTTAACGCCCCATATGAGGAGTCCGATTGACATAGCCATTGCTAAAAAGTACCTGGACACACGATCAGAATTTTTCTTCTTGATAGAGGGCCTTGAGCGGAGGAAGGGTGCTGGAGGCTGTACATGGCGAAACTGATGATCCAACGACGGCGGCTTACAGCTGCCGCTACTCTGCGTCTCGTTCCAGACCACGGTCGCGGCCCAGTCCAATTCATCATGTTTCGCTTGACTATCTCGGATGATGCTAAACAGCTGTCTACAGAGAAGACATCAGGAACTTTTAGGAACGACTCAATCGCATCTCCCAGAACCAGCAATAGCTCCTTCGGCGGGCGAAATGCCGTGTATAGAATGACGCCCACCTTGACGGCATTTGCCAGGATAACAAAGATTACGATGTATGTGCTGAAATACAGTTTGCAATGTTGGGGTGCTGGTTCACTGAGGCAGTATTTCGCCGGAAGGCCAAACGGCGCCCACGTGGGGTTTGCACGAACAGCCGACAGCTGGTCGCGGCAAGGTTTGTTGCAGTAGTTCTGGATAGGACAGATCCATTCGTAGACATCCACGGGGCAGCCTTGGAACATGCTGGAGCTGAAATACGACGTTCTGCTCAAATGTGGGATCCCGTGCGAGGAGGAATTTTTCCCAGGCTCCGTGACGATGATGAGGTGCTGATGAGATGTCTGAAAGGCTGTGGCATATGCGTCGATGCATTCCCTGGGTGTCAATTTTTCCAGCACGCCATCTCGAGGCCCATCTCTTGCACGCTTCCAAAGTTCTGGCAACGAGTCGGGGACAGCGAAGCTGCCGTCTTGGGAATAAAATTCTCGAAAATTCTCGTTCTTCTTCAGTTCGTCGAGGGTCATGTTGAATGGGGAGTCGTCGGTGGAAGCCCATTCCTCCACGGTATAAACGTCGTACTCCAGAGTTGACAATGAGGCGAAGACGACTGAGTTATAGCTGCGCGTGAGTTTTGTTAGAAGGCCAAGCCAAAGAAAAAAAATTTAACAAACGCCGTCCTTACACTAAATGTAGTGGTACAGATGACAGGACCAAAAGTGCCCATAGTACGCTGCGGGTTGGTGGTATTTTGGATAGATTGTGTATACTAGGCACCCCGATATCTAGCCATCTCCCTTTCGAATGCGCCTTTTGGACATCGTTCCGAGTGGGAGCAGACAAGCACTGCATGCAGTAATTGCTGGCAGCCAAGAGAATCGTACTCAGCACATTGATAATGAGATGAATCACAGTATTGGTTTTCTTGGTCTCAGAGCAATTTCCTTCTTTTAAAATTCTCAGACCACTTTTCCCACTATTGTCATCTTCATATTCTTCCTTGGTAACGGACCATATTGTCACGCTTAGATTTGTGACAAGCACAAGAAGGGCAGTCACAGCGCTCACGGTGAGACTGAACTTCCACCCGTTTATTCTCGAACGCTTCTTTGGGGCTGGACTGTGAATTTTTGCTGGCTGCCGCTCTGAAATGCTCGTTAATTCCATGTCTTGGTCTGCCCCCGTCTTGATAAGGGGGTTTGTATCGAGATCGCTCTTGGTCATGATTTTTCGACATTGGTATAGAAAACGTGGGATGCGAGGATAGAAGGCGGAGCCCGGGTCATGACAGTGTTTTGAACTCTGGCTTTTGATCTGGACTGGTACAAATGGTCGGCCTGTGGCTTATACTGGCGCATCAAGCATGTTGTGTTACATACATGGCATGCATGGCCCTGTAAATGTCACTTGTAGCGGCAGTGCTTATACACAGAGTGTGCTGCCTTCCCTCATCTGGAAATACCCGACACTGCTGATGGCAGGGATTTGAATCCAACTGCGGCAACCTGGGGATACAAAGCAAGCAGGCAAGGCGTTAACATGACGGTATTCTTTTTTCAGGAACACAAGTTTTACTCTCATTTGAAACGGTGAAAGTGGAAGATGTTGTCCTGAGCGGTTCCAAATTCGTGTGGGTTTGTGGCTCTCTAGGGCCCTTCTTTTTAGGCGCCAAGGTCCCAATTGTTCATCATGAATCAGAAGAAGCATAAAATTAGCGACTGCATCCAAATCCAAACGAAAGCTTGTCAGTCGCGTCATCATCTTCAGCCTTGGCGAGTTGGTGCCAAACAGGATACTCCCGAGCGGTGGGAACAATCTTATCTGACTGATGCGGGGCTGAGGCGACCAAATTTAGCTGTCGCATCCTTCACAGCACCAAGCACAACATACCCTCCACAGCAATGGTTAAGTTGGAACCTGATACCCCGAGAATAATCGCACAGGGTGGATGCGTGGGCCTGGAAATGTACCAGGGCTGTGGATGATTACCGCGCTTATTTTTGGCGAATGAACCAACCTTCAGAGGCGGAATTGAAACGATGAATTACAGGGGGTATCCCCACTGCCGCCAGCGACTATTTTCAGCTGCGAGAAAAGGCCCGCTGCGACGGGTCATGCTCCAGGCCCCTTTTCCCTTTCAGAGCCATATTCAGCTCGTCGCCTTTTGACAAGTAAATAAAAGGCCCTCGTCTCAATTTTTATATGGATTGAATATCATGGACCCATGCTTGGCCTCCATTCGCTTCCTGTTAGGTCAAGATCAAGGTCGATGGGAAAATAACCATTGCTTGCTCATTAGTGGCTGACAGCGCAGTCGTCATGTGGAAAGCGGCGCCATCAGTTCGTGGGAAACGGGCGCTCAAATCAATACAAAAGAAAAACATCGGAGACGAAGAACCTGACCCGCTTCAGATTGAAAACACTATGCCATTTGAGTGAAATACGATTAATTAAGCTCCGTTCATATCTGCGTGGCGTTCTAAGCGATCGGGTTAAACGTCAAATGTGGTGACGTTCAGGGTCCGCTAGCCGATGAAGGCAGACTATTGAAAACTAGGGCCGTTTTTAATGCCACTATTTGTTTCTAGTGGACTGGGCACCGTGATTTTGACTCCATTTCGCCAGGGGTGCATTCAGCTGGCTTTTCTGGTTTCCGAGATGGTCTGAGTTCGATTTGTTTAAATCCCAGAAGCCCACTGGCCGAGCCCGGAAAACCTCAACGCTCCTTGTCTCTCATTTGAAGGAACCTTTTCGTTCCGCCGCTCTTTTAACATGCGCTCCTCCGTAACCTTGGCAGTTTTGGCCGCAATTGCAAACTTGAACCTCTCCTCCGCAACTCCTTGCAAACTCACCGGCTCGCCGTCGAGCACAGCCACCGACCCTGGCAGCTCCTCCTCCGCCATCTCCAGCCTCCAGTCTGACATCATTCCTTCTACAACAACGACACAATCGAGCAGTGTGCCAACCTCCACCGGCACCGCTGTACTAACACGGCCTACAAATGAGGTTGTCAACGGTCACTTCGCCGATGTTGGGGATGGAACCGGCATACCCAACTACACAGGTTCTTCACCTTCCATTAACACAACAAACGGGTTTCGTGGAGACGAAAGCAAGGATACCAACTGTGCCAAATTGACATCTGGCGAGAGTAGTGTGGTCACCAAGAGAGATTCGACATCCACTTATCTGTCGCAGCAGATTAATAGTTTGGAAGCCAACTCTGACTATACAGTTCGCTTCTCCTTGGCGCTTGTGTCGACGGGTTCAGCTACTTGCACTGTGCAGGCGTCTCTCGGGTCGCAATTCTTCAACCAGGATATCACTGCAGGCTCAGCCATTGGCTGGGTCACTTACACAGAGCAGGTTGCTGTTCAATCCAGCTCGGAGAGCTTGACCTTCTCCTTTACATGCCCTTCTAGCGCCCTCGTCACTATTTACATAGACTCAATCTTCGTGTCCAACAAGGTCACACCTGAAAACATCGACGATGCAACGCTCGACTGGGGAGATGAAGTAAACACGGCCGCCATCTCAACCACAATCGGCAGCCAAACCACCACTGTTGCGCCGACCACCACCTCACCTACGACAACCGCATTCTCGCGTCCTATTACGAGATCTCGTGTCGAAGGCACCATGACACCTTCCGCCACATGCCCCGGTGCCGTGACCCCGACTCCCCTTGCGACATGCGTCCCCCAGACCCCCGCATCTTCATCATCGATATGCGGCGTTCTTGGTGTCAAGGGCTGGGACTGGTGGGGCTATGCACCCTTTGTCACAAAGAGTCAAACGTCTGTCGAAGATTGTGCGTTGTTGTGCTACCAAGACGCTCTTAACTGCAACGCCTTTGCGTATATCCCAGATTATTCGGGCCGTTCTATGTGCGCCTTTGGCTACTACTCACTTGCCCAGGACGGTCTCACCGCCGGCGAAGCACCCACTGCCTATACGTGGTATGATCGGGACTGTTATGAGTGTGAGGCGTGTGCAAGCTAGAGATGGATGGTCAAGCCAGTTCCTGAAGCCAAGTGCAGCAGTACAAAAGAAAATTCATTTTGATTGTATTTACCTTCTCCTGTAGTAGTCGGAGGCTTTAATTCTTATTCCAGGGCAAACGTTGCCCATGTACATATATGTTAATATGTTGCCTCGCGATGGGTGCCAATCATAATTTGGATTTCATCCTTTTGTCGATTTGCCTCATTTTTATTGCCCCCGGGCCAGTTAAAACCCCTTCACTTAAAATAGTTGTCCAGACGTCAACCCAGATTATCATGAATTGAGATCTCTTCATCATCCACCTTTTCAGCAGCAACCGCATATCCCCAAGTCCAGAGGTTCGCCATTTCCATGGATCATGCCTTCTCTCTCTTCTTCTCCTCGGCTAGTGACTTGAACGCTTGGGATATATCATCCCTCAAATCTTCCCAAGCCTCCACCCCAATCGTAACTCTGAGCAGTCTTTGGTCGATGCTGGAATCGGCCAAGGCGCGCCACTCGATGAGGCTCTCCACCCCACCAAGGCTAGTAGCGTGATGAAAAAGTTGCAACTTGCTGGGGAGTCGCCTCGCCAGATCTTCATCCTTCATCAGGATAGAAAAAACCGCTCCATACCCCCCTGGCATTTGCTTTTTGAGCCATGAGCCCTCCTCCTTTGCCTCCGGCTGCAGGCTTGCGTGCATCACTTGGGCGAGCACTTCACTGGCTGCACCGGATTTGATTTGCGAATTGAGCCAGCCGACGATGGCCGCAGCACTTCTGGCCTGTCGTTCAACTCGAAGTTCCAGGGTTCGGACGCTACGCACGCCCAGCCATCCCTCCAGGCTGCCCATGACGCTGCCCAGGTATGCACGTTCGGTGCGGAGTGTTTCAATCCAGTTCTTCTCCGCCTCCAGCTCTTCCCGGATGCTCAAAACGCCGCAAAGCATGTCCGAGTGCCCTCCAATGTATTTTGTTCCGCTGTGCATGATAATGTCCACTCCTTGTTGGAACGGGTCTTGCAAAGGTGGCGGGGCCATGGTTGCATCGCACGTAAGCCATGTCCCGCGTTCAGTCGCTACGCGTCTGTAATACGCAAGCTCCACGGCCTCGCCGGTAGGATTGAATGGTGTTTCGACGTGAATAATATCTCCCGGCTCAAGCTTCGCAAGATCCGCTCCAGAGAGGGTGAGGATTTCGAGGGGCTTGAGCTTTTGGATCATTCCCAGAGTGCCATGGCAACCGTGGTACCCACGACCCATGGCAATGCGTTTTGGGTTGAGAAATACTACAAGGGCATGAAATGCAGCAAGCCCAGAGGAGTACGTCAATGACGGCCCTCCTAAGTATGCCGAAAGCAACGCTTCCAAACGATTCGTATTTGGGGCCGTGTAGCGACTATAGACGTGAGAGTCGTGAGGCGCATTGGGCTAGTGAAAGGGTGAAGAGAAAGTTAGCCTATGCAACAGAAAATTATTATATCGAGTTCTTACATCTACATTCTTTCCCCGTTCCAATTTGTCTGGATCCGAGTTGTAACGAAAAGTGGTTGACACGTGCAAAGGCGGGGCCACGGCTCGATGGCTGTTGATGAAGTCATCGGCATGTACTGCTCTCGAGGACAGCGAGAGTCCGTTTGGAGACTTGTGTTCAGTATTCTGGGCCATGATAATGTATGATGGCGAAACGAAGATTAATCCGTAGCGGTCGAAGCAGAGTCAGACGAGTCGGTTACATTTTCTTCCGTCTTTATACTTTGATCCGCAAGCAAACGCCAGCGCCGGATGGGGATGCCGAGTAAAGCCGCATAGAACCGCATATTGAATTTCCCAATCAAGTAAGTGTAGCTGATAACGAACGGGGTTGTTAGGTAATGTAATTCTGACTAAAAAAAGAAGCTAGGAACTAGGCCATTGAAGTAGCATACAATTAGAGTTGCACCAGAGGTTTGGTCATAAAAATACGGTTATGTAATAGCAATTGAATTGCGCGTACAGTGGTATCCATTACACGGAACTGCACGCATTAGGGCGGAAATGACAATGTTCAATGACTTTATTTATCATACTCGTACTTACAGATACAAAAAGAAATTACTAACCTCCGTACAGGATTTCAGATACGTTCATACACTAATTATCTTGTAAAGAGGGGGTAGCTGCTTCGGAAACGAACCGAAGTTCCTATCATAAAGTGTTCGAAACATACTCACGCTCGGTGACATCTAGCCAGCTAGAACACAAGCGACAACAAAGGAGGAAGGGGAAAAGGATTGACAAAACATAGACAAGTTCGACTCCACATGAGACCCAATCCATCCTGAAAAAACATTACATAATTCAGAAAACAGCCCGGTAAATACTTGTGAGCCGATTTGACACCCGGCTAACGAGCGTGGTCTGAGACGTAAAAGTGAAATCGCTTCGCTCCGTCTCGCTCGATCGCCTCTTCTGCTGCATGTCTTGGACAAATTTCGGCCAGGTATTGGTCAAGACCAAGTACTTGATGTGGCTCTGAGCGCGGTCAAAGATGGCGGGGCTGAATTGGATGGGAATGTCGCCCGCGTATCTCGACCTTGCAAAAATATCTGCATAGTTGGAGCGGCCGCATGTTTGCCACGGGGGGAGCGCCTGCTCCTCGTCGAAGGGTGTGGCAGGATTCAAGCCAGAGTCGCCGCAAAAGATTCTTGTTGCCTCGTCGAATACATCTTGGAGCTCTCTCAAGTCGTTGGAGGAAAGGTTGAGCGGGAAGTCAGCGTGGCTGGGACTAACGAATGTGGCGTAAATCTCCAGCGCAACATGATAGGCATCGCGCCTCTGGTCCCAAGTGGTTGCCTGGGGCCAGGTTGCCTTCCATGCCGAGACGCTGGTCAGGAAGGCAATGTTTTCTCCCGAAAAGTCGCTCAGGGCTGAAAAGTCTTGCAGCGGGCCCGGGTTATCGTTGAGCACCAGATCAAGGGCGCTCATGGTGAAGAGCCTGTCACTCCATCCCGGATCCGCAAAGTCCAGTGTCTGGCCACTTTCAATAACATGCATGGAAGGCTTCCACTCTGTTGAGCTTGAGGATCCGGGCGTCTCTTGCATTGATGAACTCTGCCATCTTGCGTTTGAGTCCTCAACGATCCTGTTCAAGGTCCACATCCTAAGAACCTGGAAGACTGGGACAAACACGGTGAACACTTCAAACATGAAAACAGAGGCGTGGATCCTGTCAAGGTGTTAGTATACAAATTCGCAAACTAGAATCAATTACCTGCAAGGGGGGTGGGGACTGACCATTGGCTCGGGTTGAAATAAGCATTGACCTTCGCAAAGGCAGGTACATATGTCGCGATCAAGAACATTGGGGTTGCGTGAAGACTGGGGAATGATTAGTCACTGATATCAGTACGGATGACTACGGTGCAACTGACCTGGAAAGACAGCAACCAATGGTTTGAGCGCGCCATCCCATGGTGTCACGAATACCCCAGGCGCGGTAAATAAGGATGGGTGCAACCTAAAGAGAGATATGTGAGCGGCGGGTGTTTCGCGGTACCCAGTCTGGAAAACATACAATCCACGTCCAAATAACTTGCCATAGGACCGACGGCCACCATTCCCAACCTCTACCCAACTCCACTAGTTGGTCTGGAAGAGCTACAGTGTGAAGTTCCGTGCCGGGGATTCCATATGTCGGGTGGTATTTTCGACAAGCAAACCACATGCCCACGGTGACAAGAACCTGAACGGAAATGGTCAGCAATTATATTGGTTCGATCGCCGCCAGTGGTGCCTACCTGGGCAACCATCCCCATCCCGACGAACAACATGATCCTCTTGGTGAAGTCCATATTCCTCAGCCGGCAAAGCCAAGATGTAGAGGCACCGTTGCAACCTGATTTCTTCCGAAGTTCAGGATGCGCGAATCGTTTTTGCAGTTTGGCAACGTGCAAGAAGCGACTGTTGGAGGCGTGGAACAGCGCAATACCGAGGGGAAACCAGATGCCCATGAAAAAATACTGGATATCGTAGGCCAGAACCAGGGGCATCGTCGCCCCAATCGGGTACACGAGTTGACCCAGAATCCAGTAAGCGTGCAGAAACGTGATGGCAGCAAACGACAGGGGCAAGCCTCGGAGCTTGAGGACCGGGTTGTGGCGGTTGAAGAGGCAAAATACCATGCCAGAAAACACGAGAGTCGTCCATGTTACGCAAAACGAGAGGTAAAAAACGCCCACTTGATCCCACCTCGGCGGGCTGGGTGGCACCGTGTATACCGATAGATTCTCCATTTCCGAGTGTGTCAAGCGGACGCTGATGATGGTGGTGGTGATGGATGCATGGTGCCGAGGAACTGGGGAGGCACAAAGCCTTTATTCCGGAAGTGAAGGGCGATCATCAGTTTTTCCCTTGTCAAAGAAGAGAACTGACACCTCGCAATTTCAGCTCTTGCGCTATGTTTCCTGTCACTGCCGATCCTGGGGCCTCCTCACACGTTGCTGGGGCGCGCCCCGGCCAATCAAGGCTCGGAATCCAGATCATCGCAAATGTCAGAGCGCCTTGGCTCCAAGTTTTGCGCCTCTGCGGTAGTGGCCAAAAAGCAATATGTCTCTCATGCAGCGACGTGGGGTTACCCCGCGAGCTAGCGGGTGGTCAGAGACTATCCGCTAGTTGGCCTTTTGCGTGTCAGTTGAGGCATGGGATGAACGCCGCTATGACTGTCGGTCCATTGTCTAATCAGCCACTCGGCCGGATTACAGCTGAGACATGGACAGGGGTGAGGAGACAATGGATTCTTCGAGACCCCTCGGATGTCTAAGAGGGGCATGGTCATCCGAGGGTATCAATTGACAGGAATGCCAATCGATTTTTTTTTTTTGGTGAATGAGACAAGATCGCCTCGTTAAAGCGTGCACCAGATTTATCAAACATATTAACGCATTGACATGATAATCGTGATCTGACTTGCAATGAACCATTATCTGTTCCGTTCCCACGTTCTGGGGTCCTCTCAGACACTTTACCGAAACACGTGCACTTCTCTATCATCATTCGTCATCGTACGGCAAAATGTTTTATCCTCAATGACAGCGGAAGTTTTATGTGAATAACTGGGGAGCCCGATGTGACGGAACTGTGGTTTTCACCAGTGAGTCGCTTAAGTCTTGGCAATATTGGCACTGTCCGAATAACTTCGGAAATCACTTGGCAGGGGTATCACGATACTAACAGCAGATCCTGTCCCGTAAGTTCGGTTTAGTAATCACTGACAACCATACAGCACTTGACTCGATGACCAATTCGGCCAGATTTAAAATTCGTCAAAAGGCAGTCGCGAGAAAGAAACCCTGCCAGTAAGACAAGTATTGAGGCTATTATAGTGATAATGTGTAAAAAAATATTAGATTACATAAGAGAGAAAACGCTGATATAGTAAAGACTAGTCTATATGATGTATATAAAAAAAGCAAACGCTAAAATCGTGACCAAAAACCCCCAGCTTATTTAGATCCCTTGCGCTTCAAAGAAATTTTCTTAACCCTGAAAAGGTAGTATGTGATGACAGCAATGAAAATGTTGAAGAATATGTAAGCCCAGACGATTCCAAAGTTGCGCCAACGCTCACTCCAAAAAATCTTGTTACCGGAAAGAAATTCGTCAGCGACCTTGAGCGAGCAGTACCCGCAGTTCTCGGTCGCGTTGGGGTTTTGCAGCTGACCTGGGGCCATGGTCAAGTAGTCGGCAAGGTACTCGCCGCAGGTCTGGCCGCTGGGGGGGTTGAAGATGGACATTTCCGTCTCGGAGCAGGTGACGGGTCGGTCGTGCAGGATGGTGGACACGATGTTGCCGACCCAGTATGTGAATGGGGAAACCCGGTACATGAAAGTCCAGAATCCGGGCAAGGCGTTGGGTCCCTGGAGAACACCGCAAAAGGTCATGCTCATCATGGCCAAGAGGGTCACCACGGAACCTGCTGTCTGTGCGTCGGGGAGAGCCGCGATGGTCATGTGGGCAAACGAGCTTGCGTAGACGAAGAGCTGGATGCAAGACAGCAGCACAAGAACCTGGCGGTCGGAGCTCTGCACCCCGACAACGGGGTAGTAAAAGCAGGCGTAGATGAGGATACCAGCGAAAATCTGGTAGGGGATCTCGACGAAGATGTTGGCGAGGAGGAATGCCTTCCAAGAGTAGGCTTTGCTGGGTCTCTCTCGGACCTCGTAAAGAGATCGCTGAGTGACGAAAAGAGGCTGAATCTGCTGCACCAGTGTGCTGAAGATTGTAATCAACATGAAGACGGCGTACACCACGTTGTTCATACCAGCCAAGCTTCCCTTGGCCTGGTAAAAGGAGAAACCGATGAAGAGACCAGCAGCGACACTCAAGGCAATCTTGGCAAAAACATAGCTAGGAGACCTCCAGTATTGCTGGAACACTCGGGCGGTGACAATTTTCATCTGAGTCATCAGCGGTGCGGCAAATTCGGCGACCTCATCAGCCGATTGCTGGTGAGCGGATGCGTTGTTGTTCCCGTTGGCGATGATGTTCTGGATTTCATCGTCCACTGCCTGTCGCTCGTTGCTGGATTTCCAAACCTCGTGCCAGTCCTTCTCGCTGTTGACCAATTCGAGCATGTACTCGGCAGGGTTCTCATCGTTGTCACATTCTCTGGCGCCGTTCGTCTCGAAGTAGTCCAGCAGGACTCGCGAGTTGGGACCAATGTCACCAAAGTACACGGTCCTGCCTCCCTTGGCGAGGAATAGAAGTCGATCGAATTCCTGGAAGAGAATGGCACTGGGCTGATGAATGGTGCAGAGAATAGCCTGACCAGCATTTGCCAGCTTGCGCAGGAGAGCGCAAATGGCCCAAGAACTCTGTGAGTCAAGACCGCTAGTAGGTTCATCAAGGAAGAGCAGAAGCTTGGGCTTAGCTGCGAGTTCAACACCGATGGTGAGTAGCTTTCGTTGTTCGACGTTCAGACCCTCTCCAGGAACACCAACAATGGCATCGGCAAAGTCTCTCATGTTAAGCATGTCAATAATGCCTTCAACATATTCAAACTTCTCCTCCTTGCTGACTTCCTTTGGCTGACGAAGTAGGGCGCTAAATTGCAAGCTCTCGCGGACAGTAGAGGTCTGCAAGTGAAGATCTGTGGCCATGTTAGTTAATTGGATAATCCTAAATGTATATGTTGCACATACCTTGCTGCTGAACATAACCGGTCTTTCGCTGAAAGCTGGCATCCAGAGGGTGTCCATTCACAAGCATATCACCAGTAATTACACCAGTGGTGGTCCTCTGAGCAAGAGCATCCAGAAGAGTTGTCTTTCCAGCACCACTAGACCCCATCAATGCCGTCAAAGTGCCAGGCTTGACCCATCCAGAGATGTTGTTCAACAGACGCCGAGGCTCTCCCTTGATTTCGATGTCGTACACCAGATCCTTCCAGGTGAAAATATCCGTCTGGGGTGGGATTGAATTGAGGGCAGAGTTTCCAGAATCGGTAGCAGCCCCAGGGTTGCTAACCATCTCTTCGTCCGTGGTCTTGCTGCCAATCATCTTCTTGAGGTGTGCTGGGACACGGCCTCTGAGGAAGACAAGAGCCTCGGCCTTGCTCTCGCTCCCGGAGCTGAACTCTGTAGCGGCAAAGTAAACCATCATGAAGAAGATGAGAAAAGCGATGAGGATGCCAAAGTTTCTCCAAACATGCGAGTAGTAATACTTGAAGCTCTTTGCGATGTACGAGTCGCCGTTGACAGTAGCCCGTCCTGCTTCCGCGCCGACAGCTGAGCAGATCCAGGAATCTCCAATGTTGGGCGAATAAGATGGAATGATGGCGGAACAAGTGATCTCTCTTCCATGGAATTCATTCGCAATCAGGATCTCGAAGGCGTAGAACAAGGGGTTAATCCAGCGAATCCAGCTAAACCAATCCTGCATCTGTGGGACAGCGACAACAAAACCTGTGTAGATGACAAGCGCGAGGACCAATACTCCAGCCAATGACATGGCTTGCGATACAGTCTTTGTAATGGCTGCCATTGTCCTGAAGACGGCCACCATGACGAAGGTTGAGATGTAAGCGATGAGGAAGTACAGGAAAAACGGACCAGCTTCTTTACGGAGCCCGGAGAGGAAGTAGATGACCACGTTGAATGCGACAGATGAGACGAATTTGATGGGTATATCGGTGATGATACCCGCTATGGCTTCTGTGGCAGGATGATAGAATGCGTAGGATTTATGCTTTTCGACGATCTCGCGCTGACTGTACAGGGTTGTGATCTCAGAGATAGCGGCAAGAGCGTTCATCAGGACGGCCATGAACAGCACTGCGCCCTTGGAGGCCATGCTAGCTGTTCCGTAGGCTTGGCCATAGTAGATCGATCCAACCACCAGAGCCATGATAAACTGGCTAATCACGGCCGCAAAAGTAGCAGATTTGTCGTTCCAAATACGCTGGAAACCGCGTTTGGTGTTGAGTTGGATCTGCTTAGCAACACTGATGATGTATGGCGAGCCTGGGCGGGCATGCTTGGACTGAACAAGCTGCTTGTGGTCGCGGAATGCTTGGGCAGTGGGGCCGGAGTTGTCAAGAGGAAACTCCTGCTGGTACTCCTGCAGCTCTGCCTGAAGGGCTCGGTACTCGGGGGACTGTCTCCAGTACTCCTCGAATTCTTCAGGAGTACGAGGAACCTTCTTCTCCATTCCTTCGCGAGCCTTTCTCTCGCTGGGGTTGGTGACGGAAGTGAGGAAGTCTCCAGTTGTCTGTCGAGACGGGCAAACCCATCCTTGCCTCTCGAAGAAAGCCTTGGCTTCGTTGGCTGGGCCGAAGTAGATCTGGCGACCCTCATACAAAACGGTAGCCTTGTCGAATAGATCGTAAATGGACTGACTGGCTTGGTAGATGGCCACAGCGTTGGCCACACCAGTCGCGTTGCAGACTAGTCTCAAAGTCTGAACAAACTTCAAGGCGCTAGCGGAATCCAGACCACGAGTGCTATGTACAGTTAGTGACCAATTCATCTTGAAATTTCAGTGATAGGAACATACCTGTTGTCCCAAGCGAAGAATGCAGCACCAGCAACGATCATTTCTGCGATACTGACTCGCTTCCTCTCACCACCGGAAACACCTCGGATGAAGTCGTTGCCAACCTTAGTATTGTAGGTGTGACTGAGACCACAAATAGCCATCACGACCTTTGCTGAGTACTCGCTGAATTCCTGGCGGCTCATGCCTTGGACTCGATTGCTTGGAGTTCGGCAAGCGGATGCAAACTCGAGTGTTTGCCCGACAGTAAGGTGGGGGAAGTGTTTGTCAACCTGCAATTATCAAATGTTAGCGAAAATTGAAAAAAGAAGCGCCGTCGTGTTCGCATACCTCTTGGTTGTAGACAACCTCGCCCTTGAATTCCTTGACCATGACATCCTGGGGAATACCATTGTAGCTGATGGTGGACGAATCGTCCATCTGGAGACCATGTAGCTCTCCGCACATGGACTTGAGAAGAGTACTGCAGCCAGATCCTGGTCTTCCTAGCACAATGAGGAGCTCTCCATCTCTGACGATTCCGTTGAAATCGTTGAGAATCTTCTTGGGCGCCTTGCCGCGGAAGCTGAGCAACTCAGCAGGGCGCAAGATGCTGGTGACATAGTCGCCAACTGTGGGTTGCAGTTGAAGCGCCTCTCCAACACCGGAGACGTTCAAGTTGGAGAAACCAATTCCAGACTTCTTGAGGACATGTCCTTCCTCTCTGAACTGCTCAACAAAGTAATGCAGCCACTTTCCAAGATCGAATCTGTCGCTCTCTGGCTGCAGAGTTGGATCATTCTCGGCAATGGACTCCAATCTTGTTGGTCTCGATGCTGTGGCTGCAAGGCTTCTTGTTCGAGAAAGATTTGTGGCAATTCTTGTCAACTCTCTCCTGTCTGCTTCATCCATAGCCGCAAAGCTCTCCTCAATGCCATGTCGCTGATCATTGGTGCGGGTGGGGGACCTGATTGGGCTGAATTCTGGGGAAATAGAGCTGGCGTCTGAATCTTTTTCGTAATTATCTTCATTATCGTGTCGTATTGTGTGTGAACGTTCGGAAGAGGAGCCCGGGGGCGTTTGAGACTGCTGTCTTGATGAGGACTCCATTTTGGGCGTCAGAACTATTATTGACCCCTAGTGAAGTAGTTGTTGGTAGTGATTATGGTTAAAGTTGCTGGGAATGAAGAAAAAAAAACAAGGGGGAATTAGAATGGTTATTAAATAAAAAGATGTAGATGGACGGGAACCCAAGGTGTCCGCGGCGACATGTTGGGGGATGCCATACGGGCAGCCCGCTCCCCGGTCGGGGTCGGGGTCGGTCGGGGTCTCGCGACGGATTAGGACCCGACAACACGTTCTCACCCGTCGTCATCGGCCAGGAAGGGTGTCAAAACAATGCGGCGGCGCTCAGCCTTAGCGCTAGCAGACAGGCCGGCACTGAGTCAGTCACTAGCGTTCGTATAGTGGTCCACTCATTGCGACCGAAGCAAGGTTTGCGCGGCCCGCACAAACAGCGACCCACGTCATCGAGCGTTCTGCGGCTTGTGCAACTTCATTATGTAAGCGGAGAAAAAGAGTTCCCGGCAGTCCTACCCTATTGTGCAATTTATCAAGCACCTCATATGCCGTGACCAAGGCTGCACGGTGAATTTGTTGAGGAATAGCAGAAAATAAGAATAGCTAGTACTAATATGTCTAACGCACAGAGCAATAAGAAAGCGTTGCCATGGCTTCGTCTAAGGTGACATACGAGGCAATCACTAACATTGGAACACAGCACTTAGTCTGCAGGAAGCAGTGGCCATCACGGCCAAAATTACGGCCAAATGTCTAACCAAAAAACAAAAATCCATGTTATTTTGTCATTCTCTTTTTTGTGTTTTTTATCAATTCACATTACCCGAATATTCATTCGCAGGACCAAAGGTTATCAACGCATATGAAGTCAACCTCACGATCTTAACTACTAAATGAAGCCAGATTCATTCACGTCGAAATAGTTTAAATCAAATACTCTTTTTTTTTATAAAAAAAAAGACACTAAATTGATTCTCTTAATTTAAATTGGACACATAAAAAGTGTCCGAGCGACAGACTCAAGAGACATATGAATGCGCACAGTGAAACAAAGCAACAAGACAAGGTTTTCATTGAACCCGAGCGTCGTCGCTTAATGCTGGTGCTGTGCTCGCAGGTGAATATTTTCGCCGCTTAGTCATCGGGCGGGGCACCGGGCCTTATGGAAAACCCGACGCTTCTCCCCATGTCTTGCAATCGGATTCGCATTCGACCGTCACTGGGTGTGTGTGTACGTACGTCATATTCTGTCATTCAGGTTCCTTTTTTGGTGGCTTGCTGTCTAACTAGAAAAAAAAAAGAATTCTGGCACCTTCTACTTGGACAATTGCGATGCTCAAATGGCCGGGCGGCCAAGACGTCTCGGTTCGCCGCCCGGCTGCTAAAACAACACGGACCTCACAGGCTGGAAAACGACAATTAAGCTCCTGCGGCTCCAAGAGCGGATAAGAGAAAAAAAAGGCCATCAAGGTTTTGGCTGATTTATGAGAGACGTTACAGACAGGTGTTGGGAATATGCACTGCATAGGGACTGCTATCTCAAACTTGAGTGGCAGAGCCTGGGCTTTTGCTTTCACTCGGACCCTGCATTCTTTGACTGGTCCCACAGCAACCAGATCGGATAACAAGGGTGCGCATCCCGAGATGAGATTATGCAAAGGGCCAGAGAGTGGTTCATGAGGAGAGCTCTTGATTCGGAAGTACATCCATGGCGCACCAGAAAGCCTGACTACTTGCAGTTAATCTCTCATAGGAAACGCGCGCTAGGAACTAAAATATGCTGATCGTAGACGACGACACTTATCGCCGACGGAAAAGTTTTCAAGAGTCACTCAATAAGAAAAATCTTGCGATAGGGCCTCGTTGGTTAGGGGTAGCACGCCAAGGTTCAGTGGGGCCTTGGACGGGTCGAGCCGCATCCCAATACACGGTGGCATGAGCCTAGTGGCGAACTGAAGGCCTGTCCAATAACTCTACTAGGATTAAAAATGGCATAGAAGAAAGCCGCACTGCTCGATTTTTTTTTAATCAAGTAACAGAGCATTTTGTATCTATGTTTGTCGGCGTTATCAGCCAAAGTTGGGGGGTAGCGAGCCGTCCACTGGAACCCTAGTGTAGATCAGGGTCAAAAATTGGCTGGCAATGCAGATTCTGCCATTTTTGGCACAGGGTTGTTTCCGGTGCAAAACCCTTGTCAAGTGAGATTAAATTCAGCAAATAGCCTTCCACCCCCCTTGGGATCTCCTCCCTGTGAGCGAATTAGGGAGACGCTGATGTCTTGCGCCAAGCTCCTCGAGCCAAAGAGGGAATCTAGACCGTTTCGGGACGGCCGAGTCCTGGAAAAGAAGGGGAACGGGAGAGGAGTAAGCCCGAGATCGTACGATGGTAGAAAAACGTGGCTCTTCTTGAACCATTGTTCACAAAGGTCCGTATTCGGATTTTGCTCAATTTTGCGAAGCAACCTATTGATGGTGAGCAACTCTCATTAGGTTTTCGGGGTGGAAATGGCTTTGTAGGTTTCTAGGGGGTGAAAGGTTAGTAATCTAGATACCAATATATTATTTGGCTTCGATCGCTCCGCGAAAACTGCAAATTCTTCTCAGAAATGTTATCAGTTTACTTCAGGCCCGACTGAAAACTCTGCATTCGGGTTGTAAACAAGAGGTATACTTGATTGCAAAGATACCCCGATAATTTGTGTTGTCAATCGTTCTATATATCCACAATAAAAAGTATCACCTCACCTCATAATATTTGCTCAGTTGATTTTGTTCCAAATTCACAGGAGGAGTAGTGGACGCTCAACACAACCGCCTTGGCTTGTACACGGGATCAAGCGCTGCAATACCAAGAGCTCTGCTGTCCGCTACGCTCGGCTACCACGGTCCAAAAGAGAGCCATCTTTGGCGAGTTTCCCCAGAAGCTCTACGTGGAGAAAAACAGCTCTCGGGCATTTCTCGACCACTTGCCCGAGGACTTCATCCGACACAATCCTTTAGGTATGCCAGGCCGAGACAACGGCATGCTCGTGCTCGGATCGTTTTTGGAGAGAATCAACTTTTATCACACTGCTTAAATTGGTCACATCAAGCTGTTGAATTGAGAATTGAAAGAGCCTTAATTTTCTAGGAAAGGAAGAGCTATCGGTGCGTGTTTTATAGCTCGGTGGAGCATTTCCTTGGTGTTGTGGCGGCTCCAGTTAATTAGCCACTCACCAGCCTCAACAACTTTACCATCACGAACGTGGAAGGAGTTGCTGGGGAATTCGCACATATCCACACTTGGGTAGCAGATGTTGAAGGTGAGGAGCGACCCACTGCAATTGTCGGCAGGTTCCGTTTCCATGAGTCTTGTACTACAGAGCACTGGGATGGCAAACTAGCTGTGCATGAGGGCCACAGCAGGCAGATGGCGTGAAGCAGCTGATGGGCACAGGCGGACGAAAGCCAGACGTGAACTGGTTTGCTTCAGGCACGGTCAATATTGGCTACATCAATCATGAGTTTTCGGCCGATTTTTTCTACAATCTAATCGAAGGCGGCTCCCGCAGCGGACGAATTCGCACTGCCGAACGACTAACGCAAGGACAACACAAACGCCACGGCGTCGATGAGTAGCGCATTGCCCCACATCGGTCTTCGTCTCGGAGGCCGAACGCGTTCTGATTGGCTCCCCTCAGGCATTAGTGCTGTGTACGTTTGTAAGCAATCGTTCTCGGCCATGGCATGAGTAGAAGGAATACCGAATTATCGATTGATGCTTTGCTAAACAATCTAAGCATGGTATGCTGGTGACTGCGCGCTATTGAGCGCCACAGCAGATGAATCCAAACCCACCTCACATATAAGACCAAGGCAGGGCTGACATCGACGGCTCACCATCCACTCTCAATCATACCATCACAACATTTCACCCATTCAACCTTTAGACTCGACGCCACAACACATTTTCACCAATGTCTCGCGTTCTTCTCATTTCTGGTGCTACTGGAAAGCAGGGTGGCAGCGTCATCCGCGCGCTTCTCTCGCAAAAAGCCGACTTCAAAATTCTCGCCGTCACCCGAGACCCAGAATCCCCATCAGCCAAAAGGTTGGCCGCCAAGTCCTCCAACATCTCTCTTGTCCAGGGTAATCTCGACAACACGGAAGAGATTTTCCAAAATGCAAAGAAAATCGCCAATTCGCCCATCTGGGGAGTTTTTAGCGTCCAGGTGTGTGCATCCTGTCCCAATAGTATTTGTTAACGGCGGCAACGTACTAAGTAGTGTGCAGTCACCGGGCATGAACAAGAATGGCCCCATCATGGAAGAAGCCCAAGGGAAGGCCCTGGTAGATTCTGCAATCAAGCACGGAGTTGAGCATTTCGTCTACTCGTCTGTCGACCGTCACGGAGTACAGTCAATCGACAATCCCACCGACATTCCTCATTTTGTCAGCAAGCACAACATTGAGCACCATCTCATCAATAGCGCCAAGAACACCACAATGTCGTGGACCATCTTGAGACCAGTCGCGTTCATGGAAAACTTCCAGCCTGGGTTTGTTGGCAAAATCTTTGCGACGGCTTGGAGGGATGCCGTCAAAAGCCGGCCCCTCCAGCTGATTTCAACCGAAGACATTGGCCATTTCTCTGCTCTTTCATTCCTTACTCCAGAGGAGTTCCATGAAAAGAGTATTTCCTTGGCAGGAGACGAATTGACATGGAGTCAGCTCGTTGACGTCTTCAAGAACAAGACCGGTGCCGCACCGCCAACCACGTTTGGGTTTTTGGCCAAGCTGGTTTTGTGGCTGTCAAAGGAGATGGGCACCATGTTTGCCTTTTTTGAGCGGGAAGGATACGACGCCAACATCGCTGCTCTCAAGAAGATGCAACCTGGATTGACGGATTTCAAGACTTGGTTGGGAGAAAGCCCCTATGTAAAAAAGTGAGCGACTACACCTGTGGCCGTACACAAAACACTGTATTGATATCCCTTTTTTTTTTTGTTATTTGGATTCATAATATAAATAATATTTAGACGAAATAGAAAAGAGTTTGTGAGAAATTTGACCATTTGGGGATGTGCAGGTGACTCATCAACGCAACATGGCACGGTTTCTCAAAATTGCCATACAATGGTCGATGACCTTCGATTGGCCTAGCCACTTTTACTTAGAGTCTACTAATAGCTTGGATCACTGATTGTTAAAGCTAGGCAGAATTCTCTTCAAGAAATTGGCGTATACAGTCGGCTCCCTTGACACAACAATCGCCCAGCTCAATGGGAACCTCAACAAATGCATGAGGGGCACCAGTCACGAATTTTGTCACGGCAGGGCCACCGGCCATTTGCCAGTGAGCCGACATCAAGATTGTGTCATCAAGAAGTGGATCGGCTGTGCCGCATAGAAAGAGGGCAGGCGGCAATCGGGATTGGATCTTGTCAAACCGTCGGAAAAGAGATGATACTGCTGGGTGTTTAACATAGTGATCGTAGGGGTGTCCTCGTTGGGCAAGAATGCCGAATTCGCTCTCGAATTCGTCCAACCGAGGCAACATGTCCGTTCCATCGTCTGGATAAGAGAATCTGCGGAATGTAGCTATCTTTTCCGTGTCGATGCACGCCGTGTTTTCGAGGGTGAAGACCGTAGGCAGCGACGACCAGGAAAAGCATCCATACGAAAGGACCAGGCCTTTGAGTGTATCCAACTTTTCATTGGTGCCGACAAGATGAAAAAAGGTTTGCATTGACAGATACGCACCCGCAGACTACTCGAATTGTAGTGTTAGCAGCCTGAATGCTATATGGCCTGGGGCGAATGGCGGGGCGAACGACATACTTCTCCTCCGATGAAACGGAGTGGCCCACCAAACTTTTCAGGTCCGTTTTTAGCAACATAGTCGGCGGCATCAAAGCAATCTTGCTGGGGTAAAGGAAATGGATTTTCCGGGGCAAGGCGGTAGTCAACAGACAGAGCCACACAGCCTGATGCGTCGGCAAAACGCTGGAGTAGATGGTCGTTCCTAAGATTCTCGTGTCAGTGGTTGCGTTCATCCGATACGAATCGAGATTGAGCTGACATATCGTGTGAACCAATAGCGACACCTCCACCGTGAAAGTGGAGGAAGACGCCAGATGGCTCTTTGTTGCTAGGTTTAATCATGCGGCAGGGAATGGGGCGGCCAGCTTCCCTGGACTCAATCGAAAGGTATTCGCCTTGAGGAAGAATGTTCGGGGGTATCCCCGCCCTCATCTTCACAACGTCGCCCTGGAGGAATAAGTAGTTGAATCAAGCAGAATGACTCAGGAAGAAATAAAAAATGGCAATTGGGTACGCTTAGAGCCGCACATACAAATTCATGTTTGGTGGCCTCATCATTTTGTCGTATGGCTTCACAAACTCCAGCCGTGCTCTCAGTGATTTGGCTGGTCGCGAAGTGAGTCGGGTCGAGGACGAAATCTGACTGCATGATTGCTCAAATGAGACAAAATGAATAGTCTTGGCTAATTGTTATCCCAGAGCTTACCAAAAAAAAAACAGTTGTGAAACTCATGCACACTTACTTGAGCTAAAGTTCCAAAAGTTCTTGTGGGGATGGCCCAGATCAGTGAAATCGTGGAGAAGCTGAGGCTAAAAGGGCGGGGTTTGAGAGAATTGCAACATGTGGATCTTTCGGGATAATCGCAGCCGATACACGTGATTGTCTACTGTCGGGCAGCGGAAGTGAATGAGAAGCCTGCATTGGAGGCAGCGTTTTAAGTGGAGTTTGGAGATGTTTGGCTGCATCTCCCCTGCATTTATTGAACTGTGATGTCGTTAGCTGAGGCAGCAAGGAGCATAGAGTTGAAGGGAAACAGCTTTATTTGATCAAGATGTAGCGACGATGTGAAGGAACAGCAGTCATTAAGTAAAGCAGCGACATTTGTCAAACCTTGTACTGGATGCATATTGAAGAGTTCCCGGGGATTTATGTATTTGAAAGATCCGGTTAATCCGGACAGTCCATTCTTATCAAACTTCTGATTGCCATGCCACACAAATACGAGAGCAAATGGCAGTATTACTTTGATATGGGGAGTTAGTTGAAAATTAGTGAATTGCACTTTTTCTTTCTAGAATGGCACGGATGAGGAGAAACTTCGCTAAATACTACTAGCCAAGGAATTAGGGATCAGTTTTCGAATACATCTCCTTTTTGTCCGGAGACCATGACTCTAGATTGTCATGTCCTTACAAGGGCAGGCAAACCCATGGAACATCACCTAGTGTTAGCCCTACCCTACAGTTCACTGGTGTGAACTCAAGAGAGTCGTTTTTTGTTCAGTACTGACCCCCACTAATGAGCTCTTATGATTGGCCAGGCTCGGCATTCATCCCCTCCCAACGATAGCGTGTTTGCTGGTCGCGTCTCACTTCACTCTACCATCAACCTAAAGTCATGCCTCGAAATGCTTGCACACAATGCAGGTGAGGTATTGCCATTCCTTGCATTTTCACCGCACTAACATGAAATCCGCTTAAGAGTCCGCAAAATTAAATGCATTTTAGAGAATCAGGACGGCAGATGCCAGCGATGTGACAGCCGTGATTTGCCCTGCTCATACGTGGCGCAGGTGAATGCACCCATGCCTGCACCCCAACTGAGCTCCAATGTTGAAGCCACAAGTCCTGATCCCATCTCGTTCGGTCGACTGGAACATCTGGTCCTCACCTCCTTGAACAGTGAAACATCGGGTCTTGATGTTGGAAGCGGCATTCCAGCCGAACTTCTCCGCGAGGGACAGCTCACACAGACGCTCCTTCTGCTTTACTTTAGCAATTTCAACGATGTGCATTTCATGTTTGATCAAACTCTCTTTCTCAGACAATATGTTCTCGGAAACTGCCCAAAGGTTCTTCTGTATGCGATGATGGCGCTCGGAATAAGGTACTGCCGTTGTTGTGTCCATCCATCTCTCCAACATGTCTGATTGCATGCAGGTACTCTCACGCACCATTCCAAAATCGCCACCTGCAAGCACATTGGGGTGAACCACTATTCGAAGAATCGCGCCGCTTACTGAAGGAGGAATTCGATCACCCGTCCATAACCACCATCCAGACCTATGTTCTGCTGGCCACTTATCACCTTGCATTCGGAGGCACGCGCAAGGCCTGGGTCTACCTTAGTCCGTCGTATCCCTGACTCTTGGTGTCTTTCTAACCGCTAACGCATTTTTAGATTCTGCAAGAAGCTTTATTTACTTGCTGGGCCTTCATGCAGACCATGAAGATGCAGAAACTGATTTAGTGCAAGCCGAACTTTCACGGCGCTTGGTTGCCACTATTGCTCTCATGGAGAATACCTTGACCCCGTGCCTGTCACTAAGAACGCCTTATTTGCGAATATCTCCAGTTCCGCGTTTGTATAGCGAAGAAGAATTTGACGTGATCAAGTTTCGTACTTTTGTGGACACCAACCGAACACCACTTCCAAACGTGGTGCAAGAAATTCTGAGCTTATCTGAGATATACTACCAAGCTTGTCAGAAACAACGCAATTGCCTGGATCCTACGCAATCCGATCCGATCCAACAACTTCTCCAGTGGCGACTGTCTTTACCCACAGCTTTGGATTACTCCAAGTGCAATTTTGAGAACCACAAGTCCAAGTTTGCTCTGCGACCATACGTCTTCATGCATCTTCTCCATCACCACACCTGGCAGATGCTCTTGTTCGACACACTACAGTGGTCTACACTTGCCTTCAACAATATGGGATTGCCCGATGGCGGAAATGGTGAAGTCTACCAACACGCTATCAAGATCGCCGAGGTTACAAACCATCTTTGGGAGACTGCGGACCTAGATCTGCATAATGCTACATTTGCCCAAGCCATAACTGTCTCCCAGGTAATCCTGACCCATCGTCTACTGTCAACATCTGAATTGGATGTGAAAGTGTCAAGCCAAAAGATGATTCTTAGCTTGAGAGATTGCGTAATCAGAATCAAGAAGAGCTGTCGGTTATTTAATTGGATAGTGAGTCGATTGCAAACTAGGTGAACATTCTAGGTTCCTAACGTCATCAGAACAATTAACTCGACGCTTTCTTCCGAGTTTGCAGTCAAGATGGATTCTGGTTGGATCCTTCTTGGGAATCAGTTGTACATGATCAGATGATCACACTAGGTACTGGATTTGAGAGATTAAACTATCAGACCGCTGGTGAGTCTCTCCCCCCTTCTATGCGCCAATGTGGCTTTGCTGACATTTCACAGGCAGATTGGAGGGTATTGAAAGGTTTTATAACACGCAATCGTATGCTGATCAACAAGCCAATAAAATGCCAGAGATTCTTACAACATCGTTTATTGAAAATGGACTGAATCGAGGATGACGTAGGGAACGGGACGAAGGTCCTTGCCATCGATAATCCCTTCTCAGTCCGTTTGAAAGCTGGAACAATTCCATAGCGGTGCGAGAAAAGCTAGTCAGCAGTTATAATTGGCTAATGGAAAGAGCTACGTAATTATTGAGCATTTGGGTAATGCGTGTCATCCAGGCATCACGGGAGACTGGGGAGTGGGTTGGGATGTGGTGTAATTGCGGGGATGGCGCCGGAGGACAGCGCGGCGCTCGACCAATGAGAGCGGGCATCGACCGCAATCGCGGCGACGGGGCGGCGCGGAGCCAATTAACGGGACAATACGCCGCGCGCCCAAATTGACGACATCGGCTGGAGTTCCATACTCCGCAGTCGCTGCATCCGAGCACAACGACGGAACAATGTTTCGCAGAGACCCTCTGGGGTCCAGTAAAATATAAGTATTGGTTCAGAGCCGGTAAGCGATGGATATTCGGGCTTGTGCTGCTTGTTACCTAGCAACAAATTCAACCTGAAAGCCATGGCGACCACTACGAAACAAGACATCGAGGAACTTCTTGGGAAATTGACTCGGGAAGAAAAAGTCTCTCTTCTCGCTGCTGTTGATTGGTGGCGCACCCCCGTCATCAAAAGAGATGGCGTGTTTGTTCCACACATCAAGGTGCGCATCTCACCCCACCTGCGTGGTGAATCAGGATACCTAGCTGAGCGAATCAAAACTCTAGGCTACGGATGGACCAAATGGGGCTCGAGGAGAGAGTTACGTGAGCGGGATCAAAGCTGCATGCTTCCCCTGCGGATCTAGCCTCGGTGCTTCTTTCGACGTTGATGCCCTGTATCGCACGGGAAAGGAAATTGCCTTGGAGGCAAAGAGCAAGTCGGCCGTCATGCTTCTTGCTCCAACTCTTAATGTTATTCGATCCCCGCGCGGTTTGTAGCTCTGACCCTGGTATTGGTTTCAGAAGTTTCCATCAGCTGACAAAGCCCTCTCGATAGGAGGTAGAAACTACGAAACATATTCCGAAGACCCTCTCGTTCTCGGAACTTTAGCTGCAGCATTTGTCAATGGTTTGTATTCTAACGTGGAAGACTTCAATTGGCACTACAAAGTTGCTGATGATGATACTAGGATGTCAATCCGAGGGCATTGCCGCAACACCCAAGCACTACGTGGCCAATGATACGGAGAACAAGCGCACGGTTCTTACTGCTGAGATTGACGAGCAAACCCTCCGTGAGATATACATGTTACCATTCCAACTGGTTATGAAGCTCTCTGATCCTTGGTGTTTTATGACGAGGTAAGTGAAGGAAGATCTGGTTTGACTGAACTATGCACTGAGACGCACAGCTACAACCGTGTGAACGGAACGTACGTATCAGATGGTGCGCGCCTTGTTAACGGAGTCCTTCGGGGAGAATGGGGATTTAACGGTCTAGTCGTATCAGATTGGATGGGAGTTTACTCGACTGTGGAAAGCATCAATGCTGGTGTCGACCTGGAAATGCCAGGACCGACCAAATGGCGTGGAGACAAGCTGTTGGATGCAATTGATAAAGGTGTCGTATCTGATGCGACACTGAATGATTCCGCCAGGAACGTTCTGGAGCTTGCTCAACGAACTGGACGATTCGAAAACCCAGAGGAACCTCCCGAACACGTCGTGGAGAATCCAGACAGAGATGAGTTTATTCGAAGGGCAGGAGCTGCTGGCATGGTACTACTGAAGAATCAAGGTGTGTTGCCTATCCCGGCAGAGGCCACTGTCGCAGTAATTGGCTACCATGCTTTCCACCCAAGTCTGGGAGGAGGCGGAAGTGCTAGGGTCGATGCGATGTATGCTGTTAGCCCTGCTGAGGGCCTGAGAGCGGCGGGATTCAAAACCAAGGAGTCTCCTGGTGTGACGGTATTTGGTGCTTTGCCACATGCAGACCCATCGCTTATTTTCGATACTGCTACAAGAGAACATCAGCCTGAGCCAGTCACATTGGAATGGTTCAATGGCAGCAAGATTGGGGAGAACCTTGTGCACCAGGAGAGAAGGCCCCTCCCCGAGTACATGATCAAAGAGCAATGGCCCGAGTATCTGAACCAGGAATACTGCACCAGGATCACTTTCAACATTCGCCCGAAGACGACTGGGGACCACATCTTGTCGGTAATCTCAACCGGTCTGGCTATTTGCTACATCGACGGCGAAGAGGCCTACAGAAGACCGCAGGAGACGGCCCTTGCCCCGGAATCCTTCTACTTCTTCAAGTCCAAGCTCGAGCGCCGATTCTCTTACAGAATGGAGGCTGGCCGCCAATACACGCTCGCTCTTCATTCGTGGAACACGGATCCTGCATTGTTGCGCGCCATGCACGGAAGGATGTTCCAAGGGTCCGCGCTGCGTTTCCACGAGTACATTGACATTCAAAAACGCATTGAAGACGCCTGCAAGGCGGCCAAGGAGTCGGATTACGCCGTGGTGTGCGTGGGTACAACAAACGAGATTGAGTCGGAGGGGTTCGACCGGGACGACATGGACCTTCCCGGGGACCAGTACAAGCAGATTCTCGCGGTGGCCGCGGAGAACCCTAAGACTATTGTGGTCAATTTCACTGGAAGCCCCGTCACCATGACCCAGTTCGTCCACGAGGTGCCCGGCATTATCCAGGCGTGGTTCCCGGGCCAAGAGTGCGGCAACTCGCTTGCGCTCGTGCTGAGTGGGAAAGTGAACCCCAGCGGACGCCTGCCCTTCACTTGGCCCAAGCACGACCAAGATAACCCAACCTGGGATAACTTTCCTTGCGATGAGAACAATATCGTTCGGTACGAGGAGGGTCTCGATGTGGGCTACCGATATTACGACCGCAAAGAATCACCCGAGCCTCTCTTCCACTTTGGATTCGGCCTGTCGTACACCGAATTCGATATTAGCCACGTGGAACTGTCTAAGACGGGGTTGGAAGGCCCTGGGGACTCGATTGAAGTCCTTTGTCATTTGAAGAATATCGGTTCCCTCAAAGGTGCCACAGTTGTTCAGGTGTACGTCACCATTCCTGATTCCGAGACCGGTAGGAAGCGACCTCTGAAGGAGCTGAAGGCATTCCAAAAATTGGAGCTTGAAGCTGGGGAAACAAAGGTTTGCAAGCTTCACCTTGACAAGTACAGCGTCAGCGTCTATGACGTGGCCGCAGCGAATTGGCTAGCGAGCCAAGGGACCTACGGGATACAGGTTGGATTTTCGGTGCAGGATATCCGTCACACGGTGGAATTTTCTGTCTTGAATAGCTTCACCTGGCGGGGTGTTTGATGATTCTTTTTTTGGGGATTTTGGTTGTGTAATAATTACATGAGTTTTGGTGGTTTGGAGAATGCAAGGAGAATGATTATCAGTCGCGGGTAGCCAGCTGCGCGAACTCTTTCTTCATTTTCTTCTTATTCTAGGGCAGAAGTTTCACTAAAAATATTTTATTCGTAGCTATAAGGCATCATTCAACATAAAATTGGCCAACAATGTATCTCCTGGCACACATCCATCCACGTTACTAGATGCAAGCCGTTTCCTCCAGGTTTCCCAGCAATGCCACCCGTCGAATGAGCTGCATCACGTCGTCTCCATACTTCTTGCAAAACATTCTTTACCACCTTATAGTTGTTGAAGCCAGTCTTCCGGATAGCCGCGTCGACCCAGTCCATAATCTGCCGCCTCTGATCTGGGCTCATAGACTCGGAACCCGCGACAAAAGCCGGCCATGATGTTCCCGTGCCCTTGACTCCCTGGTGTTCCATGGCCTCGTCAAACCCCTCAAGGGCTTGGACCACCTCGCCAATTATGCCCTGCAGAATCATGGGGCTGACGTGGCGAACCCTTTGGTAAAAGTATATGACCAACGCTGAGCACAGAGCACGCAGCATGTGCGAGTGTGGGGTTTGTATGCCGTGCTGAGAACTGGTTTTGGACTTTGTTGCAAATTCACATATTGCAGCCTCGAGCTGGACGGACTTTTGATGCAACGCCTCCGCTTCGTCCCTGCTTTGTTCGTGACCAGGGGATCTTTGGAGGTCCAAAAAATTGGCAAGTCTCGTGGTTTGTGAAAGCAGGCGCAGCCAAGTTTCGGGGATGCCGTATATTTGCATGTACAAACTATCGGCGTCCTCTCCCGCACCTGTGAGGTGTATGTCTTGATTTGGTGAAGCATCTTCTGGCCCCTCGGGAGAGCTCTCATAGGACGTGGTCAATGGTGGCTCTAGTCGAAAGAAATCATCCAGTGTTATCTGAGGTGCAGAAGCCGTGACGGAACCTTCAAGCCCATACGCATTTGAGCCTTCATTTGTTTCGATTTGAGTGGCTTGGATGTGGGGCTGTATGTCCGGAAGCACCCTTGTGCTCTCTGAAACAATCCGCACCCATGCGTAAATATGGTGTAAAAAGCGTGCGCGGCGTGATATAGTGTGTTTGGAGAGCCCGCGATATCGTATAACCTTTTCTAATTCTACGAGATAATACCCAATATCCGACTGGTTGTTTGACACAAACTGAAAGGTGTTATTAGCATCTGTACAATAGAGACTTTCCGGAGCACTTACTGCACTAGACATGGTAGCATTCATAGCCATGACTTGCTCTTTATATTTTACCTTGTTTGGCCCTCGACTTTCCTTTTGTATGGAAATCTGTAAATGATGTTTAGCTAGATTGTACGCTTGCTCGTAGGTGGTGGCCCAATGTCCATCTGGTCGGCACAACCGACCAGTCTTCGGTGGGTTTACAGAGAGATGATACGAAGAGGCAGCGAGAAGGCCGTAGAAAATGGCTAGATTTGCATTTTTAATGTCATCTCGGCTCGTTCCGAATAGAGAAAGCTCACCGAGAGTGAGTGAAGCGGTTGGGATATGAAGAATTCGCCATGGAGACTTTTGGCTTAGTGGGAGTGAGGAAAATTGATGCAAGACCTCGTTATCAAAGTGTTTTATGAGCATTGGAGCATCCGCTAATAATTCTACGAGTCTTGATTCATCAGGATCGTTGATTCCGACGGTGAAATCAGCCAGGCCCGCTGTCGAAGGTGGAAGAAAGTCAGTAGGTAGCGAGGTAACATGGTGGAGATGATCTTCAGCAACACCCAAGCTCCCAATGCGATGCAAATCTTCCGAGTGTGGCCAAGCACCAGGGCCCCAATCAAACAGATCATCCCATTGCAGGGACGCTTCAAAGCCTTCTGAGTTATCATCAAACAGATTCGGCCAAGTTTCGTGTTGTAAGTCGCCGGAACGAGACGTTTCGCACCGAGGAGGAGAAGCAGTTGGCGAATCAGGTTTCGAGCGCGAGGGTAAGCTTTTGAAATTCAAAACTCCAAACGGCCCAATGTGCGTATCATCCATGCCGACTTTTGATTTTTCTTCCAAGTCGCACAAAGCGATGTCTACTGTTCCAGGAATATCAGCCACAAGTGATGTGCACATGGCCATTCTGCTCTTGTCTAATTTGATGCATATATTAGTAAGACGTGTATGTGCCTTCTTTTTTGGATGTCACTCCTATTCCACGTACGGGATTCTACCAGCCGCCGTGTTCTCGGTACACGAATGCCATCATCCATGAGCTGTGATGCCTCATTTTTGATTTGGGGGCCGGCCAGAGGCATCCATTGAATCTTCGCGGAGAGTCTCTCGCAATCCCCTCCCAGCATCCGACATCTTGAGCAGATAGGGAGAGCTTGGTCACACTTTTTGTGGCGTTTCTTGCAGGGTTCACACCCCCCGAGAGAATGGGTGCGACGTGCCGTTTGGGGTCGCTTCGATCTCCGCATTTTTGGTGGGTCTTTGACAATGGTTCACGAGCCTGACAAGTGTGCAGTTTGGATCAAGGATATCGGTGTGGTTTGCAGGTAAGTGAAGCCGAGGGACGGAACTGAATGCCCATCATTGAGGAAGTTGGGAGAGCGGAACAGTAATACCAACTAAGCAGCCTTTGGGCGGAACTACTTGCCTCGAGCGTCACTTTGCTGCATCACGTGGGACGAATCGTCTGTGCGTTGCGGCTTCTCGGGCGGAATTGATTGCCTCGCACTAATGTGCGCTATCTTTAGGGGCGAATGCCAACTAAAACGACAGCCCCCACCCGCTAACTGCAGACCCCGGATAAAGATCATTGACATGGCACCAACGAGATGAGGACCCTTATCAGCTTGGAGTAGCGTAGCACATTAATCATGGTGAAATTATCAATTAGCTATACATCGAAAATGACCACTCGCTTCTCCACCAGTAAAATACCGCCGCTAATATTTGCCTAGTTTCGTCTTTGGGGAATAGATCGGGGTATCGCCATCTGGCAGCCCCCGCATCCTGATGGAGACAATACCAAAGGCGGCGATGGATATCAAAGAGATTTGACCCAGCATATCTGACATCTCATCAAAAATCAGCCCATGGGTATTGGAATGCGGGGAGAGCCGACCCGTCAGGTTAGGAAGTTCTCCGCCATCGTAAATCGGTCATATCCTGGCCCATGCTCGATTTGGACCAGATCTACGAAGGGCATGCGACCCCGCTGCAGCCATTGTAGCCACTGCAAACGCCGAGCACAGCGGAACAACCATTTCCAGTAGGCACGGGTACAAATATCCAATTACAGCAGTGAGTTTCCTCACGCCCTGTGTGTCAATTCTTCAACTCAGTACAATATCAGATACGGAAGTACCGCACTTTGCTTCCCCCTCTCTCAGAATCGCCCGCCATGAGGTCACAGCGAACCATCTCCATTGTTTGTTGCCACGCCGAGGGAGAGATTGGCGATGTAGTCGTCGGCGGTGTGTTGGATATGCCGGCCAAAACGATGCACGAGAAGCTCGTCCGTTTTATGACGGAAAAGGACGACTTGCGCCGATTGTTGCTACAGGAGCCGCGAGGCCGGCTGGAGATGAGCGTCAACTTGGTTGTGCCTCCATGCGACCCCGAAGCAGATGCGGGCTTTCTTATCATGGCTCCTGGTGATTGGGTGCCAATGTCTGGATCAAACACAGTGTGCACCACCACTGTTCTCCTCGAGACCGGCATGGTCCCAATGAAGGAACCCGTCACTGAAGTGAAATTGGACACGGCTGCCGGCCGGGTCGTGGCGACTGCGGAATGCATAGACGGAAAATGCAAATCTGTCGCGTTTGACAACGTTCCAGCTTTCGTTTATGCCCTCGACAAGGAGATTGATGTTCCTGGGCTAGGGAAAGTACCAGTGGATATCGCATATGGAGGACAGTGGTATGTCCTTGTACAAGCTGAAGTGCTTGGTATCCAGAAGCTGGAGACATCCGATGGAGACAAGCTCATTGGCTTGGGGAACCGTCTGAAGAGTGCAGTTCTGTCCCAATGTATGCCGGTTCACCCAGAGAATGAAGCCATACGCGGTATCAACAACGTCATAATCAGCGAGCCTCTAATAGATGGGCCTAATGGAAAGGTGGTCAAACATACTGTTATTGTCACGCCGGGGAGGTTGGATAGAAGCCCGTGCGGCACCGGAAGTTCTTCTCGGTTGGCAGTGTTCCACGCCCGAGGACTTCTGGAAGTTGGAGAATCAGTCACCTTTAGGAGTATCATCGATACCGAGTTTATAGGCCGAATTAGGGGGACCACCAAAGTGGGAGGTTCAGACGCGGTTCTCCCTACGATCAAAGGCAGGGCTTGGATTACAGGGCAAAAGCAGGTCTATCTTGATCCTGAAGACCCATTTCCCACTGGGTTTTTGCTTTGATGATATAGATGTGTTTTAATAGTCAAATATTATTTTAATCACATACTATGATGCAAACACTGCCAATTTACCCCAGGTTTCAAGATCAGGATGCTGTAGTCGTTGGACCGTACGGATCTTGAAGAAATGTTATATTTTGACTGAAGTGGACACTTTTCAGAAACTCCCTCCAAATCCAAAGCTAAAGTAGACGCAATTGAAGGTGTGCACTATGTGACGAGCTGATGACTGTTTTCTTCTCATCGTCAGAGGTATTCAAGCTTCTTGATCGTCTAACACATGTATTCCAGACACGACCACAGCAATAATGTACTGTTGATATTCTCCCAACATGAATAATGATGCTATTAAAAATAATGATATGATACATGAAGTTCTTACAACTTCGACTTGGTCTCCGTTACCTTCTTGACGAGCTCCACGACGCCCTCTGCGCAGCCATACGATCCCTGGTAACCCCATCCTGAGTGTCCATAGTTGTGCACGATCCAGGTCTCGTCGTCCAGCTTCTCTTCCTCGAGTCTCAGGCCTCCCTTCCTCCAAGGTCGGAATCCAACCGCATGTCGAACGACGCTGAGTCCTGCAAGCCCCTTGTTGTCGGCGAACTCTGGGCACAGTGTCACGATGCGCTGCATGATTCGGTTTGCAGTGTCCGGGTCAGGCTGCGAATTCCAGTTTCCGACCTGGTACGTGCCGCCAATCACTGTGCCGCCGCCAGCAGCTCTTTCCATCATGTAGACCTCCTCGCCACTCCCGTCAGCGGCGCTGGAGCACATGGCCAAGGGGATGGACTTGGGGGTCTGGTTGCGAACAACGACAATCTGGCCACGAGCAGGAGCCATTGTCTTGTCCTCAACTCCGCCGAGCTTTAGTGATCCAAGTCCCGACGCATTGACAATAATGTTCGCAGTTTTACCCGTGTGGCTGAGATGCTTAGCCTCCTTAATATCGGTCAAGATAGCACGCTTGATGATAACCCCGTTCTTGACGCACTGTCCAAGCAACCACGGGAGATAGATTGCCGTGTTGATGCAGGCTCCTTGGTACTGAAATCCCGCGTCATACCCAGGACGAATTTCTGATGGGTGGTTCTCTCGGAAGTTGTCAAATATCTCCTTGTACCATGGGTTCTTGTAAAATTCACCCGAGAACCCAGAGGCGGTGCTTTCCAAATCCTCCTTCTTCCAAAGAATATGAGTGGCTTTGCGAATATTAGCACAGAAGAAAAGAAACGAGGATTGATCTCACTTACTCTGAAAGTGAATACCGGCCTCGGGAACCTCCTCAATCAACTTTTTCAATACGGCCCAGGTACGGCTTTCCCAGCGGCTCCCTGCCTTTGTTGATAGTCTATTATCATGAATAACAGTTAGGAACGTTCTTGATTTACGAAGAGGGGAAGGCTCACGGAATAACGTCAGCTCCAGCCATTGGCGAAGCGTATTCAGCATCGTAGTCGCCGGGCATATGCTTTGCCACAACTGTAATGCTGTTGGATTTGTCCTTGGACAGCAGCAATGCGGTTGTGAGGCCAGTGACGCCGGCACTATGAGACGTATTAGTTGGCTTAGTCGGAGAAGAGACATTGCCTAAATTCACTCACCCGAGCACGACAATTGTGTTGCTCATATTGAGACTGCGGTGACTGTATGATGTTTAAACGAAGTAAGATAACTACAGTGGAAGTCCTTTGCCTAGAATGAATGAGGCTGTGGAAAGATCCAACTTAAATACAGGCTGGTCGGTGAGCCTCTCCGGGTCAACCGGTAGCCACGATTGGGCACTTCGGCCACGCATTCCTATTAAAGATGGTCAAACTACGTTGATCAGCAGAACAACTAATGCATACTCTGAGATAAGCGAATTGCTTTTGACAACAACATTACTTGCACAACTTTTGCTCGTGTCAGGGATAAAGATCGAATGGTTCATGCTGGACTAGGCTGCTAGTGCGTCACGGGACCCCGCCACAACGGCGGGCTCCGATTCGGCCCGCGGAAGCATTCCTATTTTGGATCGACGACTTTGTGCACCCCAGCCTATACATCCATTCTTTGGTTAGTGAGTTTCCTTTGTGTTTCGGCATGTTTGTCTTCTTCTTTTTTTCAGCTAGTTGTTTGCTGCTGTCGAACCTTTTCGTGTCTAATGATCGTACGATACGGTCTCTTCTCATTCAACTTGTCATTTTTCAGATGAGACCTTTGTAGAAAGTCTCGGATATCACCTTTAATAAGTTATGTTGGGGATCATCACGCCTTCCGTTTTCAAAGGAGAAAAGAAATCAAGCATCCGAACCTCTCGGCACTCGCCGCCTCGGCCAACTGTACCTGGCAAGACTGCTGATGTGGACTGAAACTTATAAGTCCTAAAGTCCGAAAGTCCTAAGAATGGAGTATAAGAATTAAAATAAAATGTCCAAATTCATCGCCCAAATCTACTACTCATACTGTAACTCTTGTAGTCATACATCCTGGTTTTTAATAAATTCAACCTTGATAAAATAATAAATAGGAGCATTTTCCATCCAAGTCCTATTCAGACCATAAGAGTCTCAATTCTGTCATTGATGATGCCAGCCGTTTTGGACGCATGGGACTCGCTCCAAAGGCCGTGGTGTTGACACTCAAACTCTTCCAATTCTATTGTCGGACCGAGACCCAGCCACTCTGCTTTGACAGAATCGCTGCCAGACTGACCACCTATCGCTCCAATGTATATGGTGCTGTGGAGATGAGCGACAACATCTCTGTGAACCTGAAGATCCGATGATGAGCCCACTGAAGGGCTATCGAGAGCGACAAGGCATATTCGGTCAGGGGAAATACTGGAGGACTCGATCAATAGGCTTGCCACATGTAGGGCTGATAAGCCACCAAGCGACATGCCAACAATGATCAATCCTTTCGATTCAATTTTATGTTGAATCGCATCATGGTAGTTAGAATAGTGAGATTCTGATGCGTCTTTGCCGTGATGCTCGATGGCAATCACTGTTGCACGTTTGTGAAGCTTCTCGATAAGTGGGATTGATGATGCACAGCTACCTCCCGATCCAGGAAGAATTAGTATGGTCGCATCTCCACCGCTTTGAATTGTGGCGGAAGTTATGTCAGCGCACTGAGACCCTTGCAGCTGATCACGATAAATCTCTCCGAGATCGAGTGGGGTGCACGGAGAGCGTAGGAGCCCTCTGACACTGGTAGATATGTCAGCTTCAGCCTATGAATACGCAGCAGCCATTGAAACTCACCTAACAGCAGGACCTGAAAGTTGACTGGACGCCAGTCCAACCAGTTCCACAAATGACTTGCTGTCTAGACCATGCTGCTTCAAGTCTGTTTGTGGCGTGGCGTCTATTCCCAAAACTTTGGAGGCAATTCGGGTGAAAACTAAAGTTGCGAGGGATGGGTCTGGTCTACTAAAATCCTCAACCCGACTGTTTAACCTTGGGGCCATCAAGGCTTTGCGGTTGAAAGTGGAATCCGAGACCAGGATAGTTGTCCTCTTGAGTAATTGTTCATCCGGAAAACCCAGGACGACATGTGAGTTAATGCCACCCCAACCTGAGGCCGATACAGCCAAGATGTCATCATGGCAGACGCGGGTTTTGGAGGTGGCCAAGGCGACAGGCAATTCTGGGTTGATCATCTTGCTGGTCTGCTCAAGACCCTTGGTCGCGGGGATGACGCCTGATTGCATCGACTTGCATAGTTTGATCAATGATACCAATCCGGAGGCGTGCTATCTATGGGTTAGAAATGTTGATCTTAAACAAATGGGTGCATTTACCTGTGTATTTCCAATATTTCCTTTGGTCGACCCAACAACAAATCTTTGACCATTGCCGCCCAATTCTTTGTGAGCCAAGCTGAGCCCCTCCAACTCGAGCGCATCTCCAATGGGAGTTCCGCTACCGTGAATTCTAATCATCGTTGTTTAGTATCCTTCTGATGCGGAAGCATCGTAGCCCCACTTACTCGGCGTATTTTAACTTCTTGGAACTCAGTTCAGTCAAATTCCAAGCTGACTTGATCACATCAGCTTGCCCTCTGGGAGACGGGACTTGGTATCCAGCTTTATCTAATGCTCCATCGGACCCAACACCAGTACCAAGGATGTTTGCATAAACCAAGCTCCTGTCGGAAAGGGCTGCCGAGTACCGCTTCAACACCACCGCAGTCACGGCATCGGCTGGAACAGTCCCATCAGCACGAGAGTCAAACGGATTGCATTCTCCTCTGGGCGAAAATATTTGACCCTTTTGTGTGATATAACCTCCCCTATTCAAATAGTTAGTTCTGAAAAGTCGTCATTGGGCATGGTATGACACTTACTCATAGAGTTGAACTGATACACCACCGACAAGAGCCATATCACACCTGCCCAATCTAATTGCGTCAAAGGCCTGAGACAGGGCAACCGTGCTACTTGCGCAATTTGTTTGAATAGTGATGCTTGGCCCTCGTATATTGAGATGGTAAGCCGTGCGAGCAGACATGGACGGGGCTACAAAGCCTCGATTCTCTCGAAGAAATGCGTCTGATGCCACGGACTCGGTATGTAAATGGTATGCATGGTTGGCCGATCCAATGAAGATACCAATTCGCCCACCATCCATGTTTTTCACATTGATTCCAGCATCGACAAAGGCTTCATAAGCCACATCCAGAAATAGCCGCTGCTGGGGATCCATTTCAGTGGCTTCCTCTTCAGAGAGGTTCCAAAACTCATGGTCAAAATGTTCAATGTTGTCAAGAACACCAGCCCTTGGAATCCAAATATTTCCAGGGAGAACCTCTCGTTCACCAGACTTCTCAGAGTCTTTGATGCCAGACCCGCCACTCAACAGCATTTGGTAAAACTCGTCGACGTTTCTCGCTCCTGGGAAGCGACCTGCCATACCGATGATGGAAACCGCTGGAGTGTTGACCTCATCAGACACGGATGTCGCAGCAGTCACTATCGAACGAGATTCATCGTCTGTCGTAGATGATTCGGATCTAGAAGAGGTAAGAGTTTTGATTGTCTTCTTTGCTG
This sequence comes from Calonectria pseudoreteaudii, assembly GCA_001879505.1. Lineage (NCBI taxonomy): Eukaryota > Fungi > Ascomycota > Sordariomycetes > Hypocreales > Nectriaceae > Calonectria > Calonectria pseudoreteaudii. The sequence goes on along the minus strand of KV875245.1, from coordinate 330,085 downwards.
GTCTTCGGACATTTCTTGTGGGCTTCTTTCCATCACCAAAAAGAAGAGCTTGGCTTTTGATGGTGGATTTATGGAACAGATCAACGAGACGAACTGCCTTTGAAGGAAATGCAACCTTCAGCTTATCATGTAGTTTGGGTACAAGCAAACTATGACCACCAATGTCAAAAAAGTTCACCTCAACCGGAGGAGCCGATTGCATCCCCAAGAGATCTTGCCATATCTTGGTAACAATTTCCACATCTCCAGTTGCGTCCCAGGCGTTATTGATGGAATTTTGGTCGTCGCTTTCACTATCGGACACAAAGGTTTCATCCGAAATATGAGCCCGGGAAAGTTTTTCGCGAAGAGCACGAACAGCCTTGTGGTCGATCTTCCCATTCACATTCTTGGGCAGACTGTCCATAACGAAGATTCTGGAAGGCACTTTATACGCTGGAAGCATGGATTTGAGAGACTCTAGTACTGTCTTCGTCGAGACAGTACTGGGTGACACAAATGCCAATAGTTCGAGGCCAGTCTGCGATATCTGAACAGAAGTTTCTTGCACACCGACGTTGGCGTCCAGGATAGTAGCCTCAACTTCCTCTGGAGCTATCCGGAACCCGCGAACCTTGAGTTCTCTATCGATTCTGCCCATGATGAGAAGTGACCCATCGTCCAACAACATGCCTCTGTCTCCGGTTCGATACATGCGGACACCAGAAGAATGGGTCGCAAAGTTTCTGGCCGTGATCTCTGGCTTCTGCAAGTATCCCCTGGCAAGCTGGGGACCCGACAAGCAAATCTCACCGTCTACCTCAGGTCGAAGGATGGGACCAAATCCCTCTCCGCAAATGCATATTTCCACTTGGGGATTGGGGAGCCCAGCCGAGATGACCTGTGGTAGGGCATCTGATTTTAAAATCTTGTTGAATGAGACCGCAATGGCAGCCTCTGTAGGTCCGTATGCATTTACCAAGTTGACACGAGGATGCCACTTGGCAAAGATTTCATGGGAAGGTGCCTCGCCGCCGATAGAAATCTGCCTGAGTGTGGGATACTCTCCACCAAGTGGCAGAGTTTCCAGCGCTGTTGGCGTGATCTGCATGAAGTTGATCTCATTCTTCTGGATGACCTCGGCAAGGTACTCTCCAACCAATTGTTTAGGGTGTTCCGCAAAGCAGAGGCAAGACCCTGTGCAGAGCGCACTGCTCCATTCCAAAATAGAGGCATCGAAGGAAAAGGATGCTAACTGTAGCACTCGAGTCCCGAATCCGACTTCGTATACCTCTGTTGACGCCTTCACGAAGGTGGCCAAGCTTCCATGCTCAACCATCACACCCTTTGGTTCCCCAGTGGAGCCAGAAGTGTATATGACATATGCAAGGTCGGCATCTTTGGTCAAAGATTTGTTTGCATGCTGTGGTAATAAGGTGTCATCAGTCTTGGTCGCGGTCTCCTCATCGGCTAAGAGCTCATCGACAACTAAGCTCGGGTTGCAGTTGGACATGATAGCGGATTTCTGACGCTCCGTAAAGTCAGGGTCAAGGTAAACAAATGCCGCGCCGCATTTCAAAATAGCAAGGACCCATTCAATGATGGCAAAGCCACGTCGAAGACGGATAAGGACGTTATCGCCACGGCCGACGTTTCTTTTCATCAAGACTATAAAAGTATTAGTGAGTCGCTTTACCTTACATAAAGTTGTGGTATGAACTTACAATTGGCTTTCTTCTCACTCGAGGTATAAAGTTCGCCGTAGGTCATAGATTTTCCTTTCTCGCTAGCGAGCAGGGCCAGGGCTTCTGGTCTAGATTCTGCGTGTGCATCAAACCAATGATGAACGTGCGACATTGGGTTTGACTGTTCTTCGCTAGGTGTTGTTGGTAGCTTGGGATGTCTTGGTAGCCAATTTAACATGTCCGCGAGCTTCGCACCCGGTACTTTACTAAGGGTTGATAGGGTATCAAATTGCTGTTTCATTTTCCCTACAATCTCGCTTGGAAATACTCGCGGATTGTAGATTACCTGTGCGCATGTTTAGCAGATGAGCTGAGACATGCAGTAAACATTCAGACTTACTCCAAGCTTAACATCAGTTTCATATTCCAGAAAGCAAAAGAAGAGGTCCCACGATCCCTCAACTGGAAACAGCCGACACTCTGATCTTGCAAGCTTTGGAGAGTATGTAACAGCTACTTTCGGAGGGACATAGTCGATGTTGAAGCTTCGGCACGATTGTACGACATCCACGGCGGGAAATAGCTCAGCCTTTTTGACAGCACTGATATTCTTTCCCACCGCTGACACAAGAGACTTGAACGAACCATCCGCCATTTGAATGGCATGCCAGAGCGGGATGCTTATCGGCAAAGCATTGGCAAACTGACCCACGCAAGAGGCCATGTCCTTGGGACGGCTGCCAAAGCCAACCGAAACCACTTCATCTTTGCCAAATTGTGGTCTAGATTTGTCAATGACAAGTAGGCCAACTAGAGTCGTTGCAACACGGAACCATGATGTTTTGAACATTTGGCTCCATGTTTCAAGGTCCTGCCAATCTGTTAGATGACGCATCATCTCGCCATGTTACCCGGCAGAAGGACTCACAGATTTCTGGAACGTACACCACGAGTCGATCTGGCGGTAGTTGGTGTTTGTTGTGCCGGAGATCGCAGTTTGGGCTGGCCAGGGAGCGTTGTTTTTATTCCGAACCTGGCTAAGCAGAACTTTTTGATTATCAAGATAGGTTTGCGATCTGGCCCAGGCCCTCTATTTAACTTTTAGTCCACTTGTGATTAAAAAGGACGTCATCATCTTACCTCTGACATGTGCATGGCATAGAATGGTTGAGTCGGGGGAAGCTGAGATTCAGGGTGTTCCAGTAACTGAATAAACTCTCCAGAAATATTTGTCATGGACTGTCCATCAACAACGATGTGGTGACCGATAAGATAAAGCCTGAACACGTTCGAGTCTTGAAGAATCACCCAACGAGCAGGAAATTCGGTCAGTAGCGCAAAGGGCTTCCGCAGGATTTCTGTCATTGCAGACTCATTGACAGTGGAATTCTCGCGTGAAACGACACGAACCTCTGGATTCATATCCTCAACAGCGTATTCCTCCATACAGGGCTTGCCGTCAATGACGTTAAACATAGAGCGAAGCACTGCATGTCGTGCCGTAAGCTTTCTTATGACTATGTGGGTCAGCAATGGCCTCATTAAATTCTTAGCTGTGCTTCACAAACCTTGGGTTATGTCAGCAATGGTAGACATAGGCGAGGATGAATCTCGCAGTAAATCCCATTCTAAAGTCAGGTTATATTTGGTGCTTGTGGGCTCAGATTGAAATTCTGTCCACATCCCCTCTTGACTTTTTGTTAAGGGATAGACGCTTCTCGGGGTGGCAGATTGCTTCCTTCCCGAAGGCAGCTCACTCTCCAGAGAGAATGGCCCGGAAAGGAGACACATTTCATCTTGGTAGATCGCCATCTTTACAAAGGCTGGCCTGAAGGATGAAAATATTGAAAAGGTGAAGATGCCGCTGCGATCAAAGTTTGAATGTGTTGAGAAAAAGGTATTTTCACTGGGATGAGATGCATCTCTATATACTTTCAATTTTGGTGGAATCTAAACGATGCACCAATACTCAAACGATCGTGAGCAAAGTCTGTACGCCCAACATGCATGGATTCCTTCGCTCTTGCCATATGTGAGCTTTGCCGATTGGCCTGGCATCAAAATGAATTAGCTCTTCCCGAGAAAACATGTTGGTCGCATCGACACGGATGAGGCTTGCATGTAGGCTTGATAATGGAGTAAAGGAATAAATGCGGCACCATCAACCCTGTAAGGTCGGTGGCACTACTGACTTCTACGAAAACAGGGACCTGCTAAGCCTCATGTCTGGGTCGGATGAGATATGTTGAATAATAGGGCTTTAACCATTTATTCCCTAGTGTGATTCTGGCCCCTTCTAACTAAATTTCAGTGGTAGACACAAAAGTGAGCGGATGAATCTGTGGACCTTTGACTAACACTCAGGCTTCAATATCATCGGGAGATGAAAATACGACTTTAACTGTGTGTTTATTGCAGTTTGTCGCCATCCGTTCATGTTACAGTCCCATCTAACTCTAATTTTGTTACTTTCAGACAGCCCCTTTTTGGGAGCGCAACAGACCTTTGCCCATACTACTGCGGTCAGCAGACATATCCCTCATGCAGTACAGGGGTGCAAGGCGCTGTTCGGCCTTCTATAGAATGAGATTAAACATAACGCTTTCACGGCTATCATCATACACCATTGGCTTAACACCATCTGAAGGACGGTGGCCCGTAGCGTGGGATGGGTGTTGGGCTGCCAGGATTATGCCGACTTCGGAGACAGCAATTTGACTGAATGGCCTCTTAAAGAGGCCACATTCAGCGCAAGAATGTCTAAGCGTGCTGAGATAACAACACTAAAACATCAGAGCACAAAATTCATGCGGGTTTCATCAAGCAAGAACGAGTCAATTCGAACGGGTTGAAACGTGTTGCGACAGCGCCACTAGAGTATCAACGCACGACAACCAACAATCCCCACTTAACTTTTATCAATAGACGATCATTTCCGATAGAATCAAATATCTCCACCAAAAGAGAGCAATTTTTCATCTTCTTGATGCGGATTTGACAGGGTTGTGACTCGAGCGGGAATCGACAAATGTGCCGTTTTGAATGATCCATGTTCTTGCTTTAGCGGAAAATCTGCCCAAAGCTGGACCGCAATGAAATAATTCTACAGTAAACAGGCCGAAAGCACTCCCCCTAGCCTTTTGATTAGTCCCTCGGCACGCTTTGATCTCAGCGCACTGAATCTTGGATGGAGGAAGTAGGAGTCTGCAGGTCCTGTTCAAAGGTACTATCCACGATGTGAACACAAATCTCAGCAAAATAATTATGCCATCTGTCCTCCTTGCTGGAGTATCAAGCAGTTAAGATGCGAAACCTACGCTAAGGCTCAAAGCGAAATGCTGCTTTTTGTTTTCTTCTTCCCGACCCACAAGGCTCTGTCACCACAGACCTTCCGTTGAAGCACCGAGATAATTTTTCAATGGGATGGACTACAAATACAAGGCCCTGCCCATGATCGATCCTTTTCTCCGTAATGGCTCGGCCACTTCATTGGCCAGCCCCGAAAATCAGATGGCCGAGCTTTGCGGTCTAAAAAGTAGCGCCTCCGTGATTAGGCTACGAGCAGAGCCCCGTGGACCCTGATTTTCGAGGACCTTGCATATCTCGGGTTGGTGGCTGGGGGTATTACCCATGTTAGTTTGACATGCCAGCCGCCGGGTGCCATCCCGCGTCCAATCGTCTCGGTGCGGCACGACCCGAGCGGCAACTAGCATCGAAAATTGAGGAAGCAGCTGCATCCATGGCAATTCACAAATTGCCGTCTCATGTTTGAAGGCAGTCTGCAGCTCTTTGTCTGGATACTCTTGCAAGTCTTTGTTACCCTGTTGCTCATAACATTTACTTCAAACGAGCGGCTGATCTATTGCCTAGTATATGAACATTGGGCACTTGTGTGTTGTAAGGAGCAACATTTTGTGCCGCGCCTGCACATCTAATATGCGCCGCTGTTCTCATGATTTTGCTTCAATCACGCAATATTTAGTGCACGGGTCCTTGCATTACCCCTAACTCAAATGAAACCTCGTGTAATCAACAGCCTACGGAAGTGGCGTCCGCAGCACGGACAGAAACCTTTGACAACTCCCTCAGCACTAGAATTAAAACACGTAAGAGAAAGATGCCTCTGCGCTGGGGAAAAAAGGAGAAACAGCTCGTGGCTTGGCGCCATTGGGGAATTGGCAGCAGTTTGAACCCTGAGTCGTTTCCACTCACCGTTGGTGGCGTTCACAGCCCGTTTTTTCACCCGAAGCCAAGAGCCAATTGCGCATGTTGGTTGCCCACTGCATAAATTTGCCGATCACTACCTAGTTAAGTTCCATCTTGCGCTCCCGAAAATCGGGTTTTGAATTTACGAGACGAGTTGGTGGTGGCCTTTTCTCATTACGTTGCTGCCGTGCCTAGTGGTTGTTGGTCTTACAAAGGTCCTCCGCCCGGCTTCGTTCCGTGAGTATTCTGCTTCTGGCATCGGCACATTCCTATTGAGGCATTTATTTGTTTATTTTCTGACCAAAATTCTGACTAGAGCATTCTTTCCATTATGGCCAGCGGCAAACCTTTCAAAGGAGCGTCCATTGTGACGCTCATCATCGTGTAAGTACAGTGGAACAATCATGATCGTATTCGTGTCCTACGTTCCATCTTTAACATTTAAAATTGTAGATGCTTGGTATTTTTTATCGACATCGCGAATATTGGTATGACAAATATTGCCTTGCCAACTATTCAAAAGCAACTCGGTTACGATGACGGCTCCCTACAGTGGATCCTGACGGCATATGCTCTAACAGTGCGTGTTTTAAGTCACTGCAAGGTTTCTACTGGCCGACTTAACTAACGATTGATGTGGCATAGTTTGGCGGGTTTCTCATGGCTGGTGGTCGTCTCGGCGATATTTTTGGCCACAAGAATGTCCTCATTTTTGGCATGACGCTATTCAACATTGCCACTCTTGTTTGCGCTCTAGTTAATGACAAGATTGGACTCGTCGTCGCAAGAGCCTTCCAGGGACTGGCTGCTGCCTTCTCTGTTCCAGCTGCGCAGTCTCTTGTCGCCCTGTCCTTTGAAGATCCCGATACTCGCGTCAAGGCTTTTGGAGCCTGGGGTGCTGCTGGCTCAACTGGTTTTGTGTAAGTCCTTGGCATCCGCGACGAATATATTATTGCTAACACTTATCCAGCTTTGGTCCCATCATTGGTGGCTTGTTCACCTCACTCGTGACTTGGGAATGGGTAAGCGCAAAAACTATCACGAAACTCATCAAACAGCTAATGCCTTTAGATCTTCTGGCTCAGTCTCATTGTCGAAGGCGCTCTGGAAATTGTTGCCCTTGCCTTATACTTCACCAACAATCTCCCAAGCCCGACTTCCGACAAGCCTGGCAATGAAAGCAAATGGTCCACTCTGCACATCCACCTCGACTTCTTAGGCACATTCCTTTCCGTATCCGGTCTCATCTTGCTCGTTTACGGCCTTACGACCGGCAATATTCATGGATGGCACCAGCCAGATGTGATTGCTACACTGGTTATATCAGTCTGTCTCCTCGCCATCTTCGTATTCGTGGAAATCAAGGTTTCTTCAGACCCAATTCTTCCTTCTTATATGTTTGAGGATAGAGTCCGCGTGATAGGGTGCGCAGGTGCCGCATTAACATACGCTGTTTGGCAGGGAAGCAATTATCTACTTACTCTCCAGCTTCAAAGTGAGTTGACCATGACCCTCTCGCTTCATCTCTTAATGTTATACCTATTTCACCTTCTCTAAATCCTGTTATGATTTACTAACAATATCGATTTCAGGTTTTGGCTTTTCAGCTTTATCTACTGCAATTCGCTTCCTTCCCCTTGGTATCACTGCTTGTGTTGTCAACTTCATCGTCCCTATACTCCTTAAACCTGTCGGCTCGCGTAACCTTCTAATTGGGAGCTGGCTTCTGTGTATTGGCGGTATAATCCTGCTTTGTCGAATGGGCTCTGGCGATGACTATTGGAGACTCTGTCTCCCAGGCATGATCCTTTATATTGCGGGTGTGGGAACCGTCTACTTTGTTGGAAACGTTGCAGTTGTGGCAACTGCGACAGAGGCTCTTCAAGGAACTGTTTCTGGAGTGTACAATGTGGGTTTTATAACCAACCGTCGAATCCTTAAGTCTTACTAACTTTGTAATGCAGATGTTCCTCAACGTGGGCGGTGCAGTTCTTGGTGTCGCCGTACTCACAGTGATCTCGGACTCTGTTACATCCAACAAGGGAGGTAAACAGGACCCACAAGCTCTACTTGAGGGCTACCAAGCAGGTTACTACGGCGCTATTGCTATGTCGGCAATTGGACTTCTCTTGTCTGCGTTCTTCCCATCGAAGAGAGCCATGGAAGCTCAAAAGTCCAACGACACCTCACCTGATGGTACCCTGGCGGAATCAAAATAAGTACGGGTCATTAAATAAATTCTTAAAAGTTTATTCAAAAGGATTTATTCAATCCTGGGCCTTTAAAGAAGTTGCCCAAGTTACTAGGCTGCAAAGCTGAATTTTGGCTCTTAGTAACCAAGGAAGAAATTAATTTTGTTTCTTTACATCGTTTTATCCAACGTCATTTTAATTTAACATTTTTTTTTACAATCTTTGATTGAACAACATGTTTCGTGACAACCCGAATTTCTTCCACTCTTCATCCATGATATGACCGATTTCAGTTGTCAGGGCTGAATCCGGTCCTGGGTCCCACGCAGAGCGGGAAACGGCCTTTTTTATGGCACATGGATATTATCTCAGTAGAATATCGGCCCCTGAGGTAAATAAAGCCATGTGAAACTAAGTCGCATCCGCCCGGCCGACTTCACTCCACCCACAACTTATTCATCCAACCTCAGCTGATATCCCCTTTTTGTCTCCATCGGGAGTCGGCTGCCACCACCCTCCCAGAATTGGAATAAGGATACACGGATCAAGAATGCTTGTGGGCATCTGACATATGTGAGCAACTACATTCGGAACAAATCTTCGCAAAATATCACGAGCCCCGCTATTCCGAGGCTCTCACCGGCTTCTCACTGCGCTAGCAGCTTTCGGTCGGACTAAAAGATGATGCTAGACTCACGAGGTGGCGCCTCGCCTGGGGCGCCAGGATAAATGCTTTAATCTGTGCGCACTGCTCCTTTGAATGGTTGGTAACTCGTAGTGCTGCCTTCCTAACCCAGAGGAGGAGGCAATTAGCGTTACATGTTTGAGGGATCAATGCATCCCTTCTGCTTACTTCTAATGATCCGACTTAGTAGTCATAACCTTCATCTTCGTAGTTTCAAAATATATCGCGTATCCTATACACCCAAGGCAGTACTCGGGTAAAGAATATGAAACATAACAAGTAAAAAAGTACCAAGGATAAGTCCAGTCGTGTAAGTTTTATCCGAACTTTGAGACTAAAATACACGCACGCGGCCATGGTTTTACGATAATTGAAATCTCTCTGGTCTGATGGCATCAGAAGGCAAAGTATTTCTGTCAGCTCCTATGGCATCTTCCGCCTTGGTTTTGAAAATTTCCCAGCACTGTTTTGTTGTCATTGAGAAATTAGCTTTCCGCCAATACACAGAGCATCGCAGCTGGGCTGTGCGTGTCGACTGTCGGTGTAGCGGAATGACGAATCGACGACCACGCAATAATCGGCATACCGGCAACTTTTACAACTGTCAAGTGATTTGCTGACTTTTCCATCCACATTTTTCCGGTGGCCATCAAAGCATGCATCATGATTATGCTACGTCAAGCTTTGTCTTACATCAGAGCATGACGTTCTGGGGCTGTCATCACCATGACATTTCATCAACCGTCAATTGGTGCAAATACTGCTCAGATTGAAGAGTGAGCTTGTGTTGAATAATGAAAGAAAACAATAAAAGAATGGATTTTCTTTTCTTTTTTTTCTTTTTTTTACAAAGAGCTCCCGACATAGTTGGCCATCACTGCAATCATCGGCTATATCTCCGAGGCATCAGAATGGTAGCTTACAAAACATACATCACTACACTTGATTCCAACGCTACACAGTATGCGTCTCTACCAGCTCTAAAAATTCCGAGTTGGTCTCAAGACGAGCACAAATTCGAAGGCTGGAGTACAATCACATTTGCACAATTCCTTGCCCATGTTGAGAAGTTTGCCCGCTACTGGGCAGCTCAACTCAAGGGTAAAGGGCTGAAGGAGCAGTCTATAGTTGGAATGTGGTACGTCTGCTTTCAGATCTTAAATGGACACGGAGAGGCGTTCTGGAATATCTGACGAATAACGTAAATAGGTTAAATGGGAAGACCTATCTTGATGCTGTCAACATCTGGGGCATGGCCAGAGCAGGGTTTATCCCACAACTAATATCATTCAGAATGACCAGCCCGACAGTGGTGCAAGAGCTGCTCGAACGAGCCAAGGCAGAGGCGCTGATACTCGATCCGGATTTCGAACCGCTCATCGGGGAGAAGAAGCTTCCAACCTTTCCCACGGTGGACATTTTCTCCTCAGATGTCGATTACCTGCCACTCCCGGCTCTCTGGGAGCCCTCGTCCGCTGAAGATGTGGTACTCATCATGCACACCTCGGGATCAACAGGCGGGAGCCCCAAGCTGGTTCCATACACGGCAAAATGGTTCGATTTTGTTATCGAGAAGATGAGATGCTTCCCACGTGAAAATCCCGAGAGACAGGATGTCATGGTAATTCCGTGAGTGGCAGCCGTGCCCAGTCATGCCCCTTCTCGCCGAGCTTTATTGACGCCTATCTGCACAGTGGAACATTTTGCCACCTTGGAAGCTTCTATTGCATCGTCAGAGCAAACGATCGAGGCGGCTGCGCCGTCATCCCGACAGATTTCCCCTATTCTTCGAACGAGCTTCAAAGGATGGTATATGATTATAACGTACGAGGCGCCTTGATGTTTTCGTCTTACGTGGGCAATTTCATCCGCGAAGCCCGATCCGACCCGTCCGTGCTGTATACCCTCCGAAAGCTCGATTACATTGTTCACGGGGGGCTCCTTCTTGAAGCTTCAGATGAGCATTGGGCACGCGAGCAAGGCATCAACTTGGTTGACTTCTTTGCCAGCACCGAAGTCGCGGGCATGCTGGAGGGGGTTGGAGGGCAGGGAGAAGACGCACGGCTGCTGAGGCCATATTCAGGGACTTCTTTTGAGTTTATTCCGGTGTCTGAGGGCGCCGATGCGGAGCAGAACGGCCACGGCCCCAAGTTCGTCGAGCTCGTCGTACCCCCGACGTCGCCCGACTGTCCGCACCCGTCCCTGCGAGACAAGAAGACGGGCAAGTTCCATACCGGAGACCTGTTTGTCGAGGTCAAGCCCGGGTACTACCAGTCGAGGGGGCGCAATGATGACTGGATCAAGATGGAAGTTTCGCTTCGCTGCGATACCCGCTCCATTGAAGAAAACGCCATGGATATGTGCTCCAAGGATCTCATTAGCGCCGCTATTGTTGTCGGAAGCGGTCGGCCATCGCCGGTCTTGTACGTTGAACCAAAGGAGAGCATCCCGATAGACTCGGAGGATAGTGTTTTCGCCCTAAGGCAAGAAATATTCCGTCGCATCGTCCCCTTTCACGAGCGAAGGTACTTGCACGAGCGCATCGGCGATGCACGCTTCGTCCAAGTGAAGCCCAGGGGAACACTGCCACGTACTGGGACAAAGGGGAACGTACAAAGGAAGCTGGCTGAGAAGAAGTTTCAGGCGGAGCTGGACAGTTTGTTTGACCATTGAAGAATATATTGAGGACTATTTCTTGTCACTTACCCTAATATCATCAGAGTGGTTATGGTGCATTTCTCATCGTGGTATTTTGTCTCGATCACGATGTCCAAGGCATGGAGCGGCACGACTACCAGGTACGGTGCAATTTTGCTGTGATACGACGGATTTCGATTATCTTAGGTCAGAAAATGCTAAATAGAATCACTCGCTCTGAATGTAGAGTTTGCTCAACGCCCCGCCCAAGAGTCCCAGCCGATATTCTCAGAAGAGGGCCGACGCGCCTCGTTTCACTCCCCCCAATCTCCCACAACAGGCTGCGGGACCATCATCTCCGAAGTCTGATAAATCTAATGAGACTCGTGAATGTCGTATTATTTCTGAGGAGCGACGGGAGGTGCGTGCGTACTGCGGGGCCGGAAACTGGCCAGCCGTCTTTGATACCCGGCAGAACGAAGAATGGCCCTGCGCAGCAATGGATCTTCGTACTTTTTCAGCTCCGGGCTGTTGCTGTCTGCATAGATGTAGCGACAAACGCTTCGCAGATGCTGATTGCTGGGGCTCTGGCTAGATGTGTCGATGAGCTCCTGCATCTTTTTGTTGATGCGCCAGCGCAAAAAGTCCCACGGGTCCATCTCAAGCTCCCTGCGCTCGTGAAGGACGCGGAGGTCAGATACCTTGCACGCCAGCTTGTACATGAGTTCCTTTTGGCAAACGCCCTCGCTGGGCATGTAGTCTTTGAAGACAAGTTGGTTCGGGTGGTACCTGGACGCGTCGCCAAAGATACTGCGAATCTTCCGATGCTTGCTCACATTGTCGAGATGAAAGGTGTACTCTTTCTGACAGCGCTTATCCCCCGGGTTCTTGCTTCGCCTCTCGTGAGATTCCTTCTTCAGGGCTTCCTCCTTGTTCTCCTCCCCGAGGAATTTAGCCAAAGAACACCAACCGCTCTCCCAATATTCATCCGCCTCATCCAGCCTTGCAACAGGCGTACCGCCCAGTATGGGCGGCAAGATGTAGACGGTTCCATCTGCGTTCAATTTGTAAACCCTTTTGGCGGGTGTTTTGAGTATGGTATTTAGAGCCCCATCAAGTTCATCCGAAGTCATGGCGTCAGGTATTCCGAGAGTAGCAGAAGCATTTGAAGCAGGGGTCCTTGAAGGTAAGTCTTTTGTTATATCGGGGTTCGCCTACCAGTATTCTGGATTAGCCATGCATCCAAAACGCCACCTGCAAAACTTACCAAAGCGCGCGGTGTGCCGTCGTGGGATGCTTGCATAGCCATCTCAAGAGATGTAGGGGATGATCCTTTGCCGGGGGTCAATAGAGTATCTTTGGGTGCAGTACCGGCTGCCAGGGTCCTGCAATACACATTCAGCTCATTATTTATGTTCGAGATGACAATTCTCCGGCTCCAAGTAGTGAAAAGCGGCTGTGGGGTATGAACTTAGGCTTTAAGGCACGAGGTTATTACTGACCGACAGAGAACTTTGAGTGGCCCAAAGAAGAGCAAATGGTTGCGGAAGGTTCGGCAACTGGTTCTGAAACTTGAAACGGGAGATTACAGTTTGGTCAAAAGCGATGAAAGATGGCGGAATTACAAGCCGAGTTCGTCCGAAAGAACGTCCTCAATGTTGTGAGTTGCTTCTGAGCAGAGGGTGTGAGAGGGAAGTGCGCATTACTTCATCCGCAACAGGTAAAGGAAAGTTTAGCTAATTTTCAAATCAAAGGATTGAGGCAAACAAATGCTCCAGGGATGGCTGCCGCTGTTGGCAGTTGGCAAACTATGAGTTGCTCAAATGGGCTTCCGCTTCTTTTTTTTACTGGGCGCGACTCGGCTAATACCCCCTAAATGGAGTGATCTGAATACACTTTGAGCTGGTAATAAGCAGCCGCCAGAGACTCTTCACTAGAACCTTGTTTGTACTGCTCATCAGCACCCACTTGCTAACACCTGACCATGCGACTTATGCCTTGAGGCATTATTCCAAAATAAACTCCGGACTATTAATCTTAGATCCGTTCTATAGGCTTAATTACACCAGCAATCTACGATTGAGCGCCCACTGTTAATTAAAGCTTTCCTTTGGTCTCGGCCGACCCAGATGGCTGAAGCATCATTCCGTCCTGATATGCGCTCGCAACGTGCTCCCCCTCTGGGCTCCAGATCGAGCAGTGTATCATCATTCGTCCTGCGCTGTACTTGGGCCACGAGACCTCCTTTATCCACCAACCATCCCCTTGCATGACGGCCTCGTCCGCGTTGACGTGCACATGGAACGAGAACGACAAGGTGGCCACTTTAGTTGGCGTGTACCCGAAGCCGAGGTGGTTCCCCAGCATGATGAGGATGCTGCGGTCGGCCTCAAACATGTGGGCCACGACGTGCGCGTTGACGTCGTCGCTCGGGATCGGCTCCAGGAGCCGGTACATGATGAGCTCCCGCCGGCGCGAGAAGGGCTTTCCGGCGTTGTAGGCCTCCATGCTCACCTTGCGCCCCTCGATGATTGGGAACTGTCCCGGGCCGACATCGGGGAAGCGCTTCTTTACAATATCAATGTCCATGGGGGGGCAGTGGCTCCATGCCGCCGGCTCCCTCGACGATAAGATGTCTCGAAACCTGATCTGCGGCGGGAGGTCTTGAAAGTCATGCGTGCCTGAGCAGGGTCGCTTAAACGTGACGACGCATGACATGTGGCTTTTACACCGAGGGCTCAGCGTGTCTGAAAGAGGGAACAGGCTTGATTCTTTGCTGGGACTCAGCGGCTGGGTCACGTCGACGTGGTATGTCGATAGTGAGCGGCTCGAGCTGACTCCGGAAACATCAAATACAAAAGGTCGGTCACAAAACCCCGGGTTGGGATAAACAGCCTGAATAGACTTTTCAAATATCATCAGCCATTTTCGATTTCCCCCTTCTTTTTTTTTGTGTTCTTCTTCTTCTTTTCTTTTTTAGATTTCACTCACATGAATGGCGCGTCTTGTACCAACATCGTATCTCCCAGTAGCTTGGTCTTCGGCCTCGACTACTCGTGCAGCAGCCAGCGGAGCCATGGAGAATGCCCATCCTCCGTATGCTCCCGGCGCTATTCTCATAAAACCAAGCCCGACAGACTCCAGATCCAAATCTTGGCCCGGCCTCCACGCGGGCCGGCGGCTCATGAATCTTTTTATAGGTCGCTGGGGCGAAGCAGTGTTGTCGTCAACTTGGGCCATTTCCATGGTCTCCTGGAAGGACAAAGGTTTCCGGCTTTGGGCGGACATCATTTCTGCACTAGAACGGAGAAGTATCCTTTTTGTTCTTTTTTTTCTTTTTTAGGATTTTTCAATCAGAAAGAAAAGTGACTAAAGCTTAATTTACTTGGCAGAGAAATACGCAATGAAGCAGGGGCCTCAGCGGTTTATATCTTCGATTCTTCAACGGCAGTGAGTGGTATTTCTTTTCAGATAAGGCAGTCCCTGTTTATGAACCGAATGTTCTCTCCGGTTCGATAATGACGCCTCGCGTTTCACGTCTCTGTCTCATCCTCCGAGTCATGGATATTCCTCCTCGGCGGTAAGCTTTGACGGTTGGGCGTCTCACAACAACTACGACAACAAAGAGCGACGAGCATGTCTCATCACACATTAACATCAGAAACGCATCAATCGCGGCGGTGCAGCATTGCAGACCAGGTCTCAACTACGCTACTGACATGGGTTAGGTTCAAAACAGCAAGTGATGAGAAGTGCGTGCCCGGCGAGTGAACTTTTGTTTTTCCCCGTCGCCCTCCAAAAAAGAAAAAAGACATAGTGAAACAATCACACTTGAGTAACGCCGATCAGATCATCATAATTCATCATGTGACTCGATGCTAAACACCTCTCGGTCTTTCTCCAACTGCGCCAATGTAGGGATTCAAATACGGTACGCAGGTATTGTGTGATAAGATTATGTCCCAGGCTTTTGCCAGGCTAAAACTAACAAGATGTCCAATTTGCAACAACAGCACGAGCGCCCACGCGTGGGACGCCCCCCATCATCACTCCGATACTCCATGGCTTTCCGTCATGTACTGCACACTCTAAAAAAGAAATTGATCAAGCTCGAGAATTATATGTATAACACACATCTAGAGGGGGGTATTTTAACGTTGACAAACAGAGCCGGGTCAATAATACACCCGACGGATGGCGCTCTGTCCACTAGTTGTTGTTGGTGTTGGTGTTGTTATTGTTATTGTTGTTGGGCTGGACAGGTTCTGCAGGCAGCTCTTGTGCAAACTGCGCCTGCTGGGCCTGAGGCACAACGGCATGAGCCACATGCGGACTGGCACCGGCGCTCTGGACCACAGGGCTCGGCTGGACGACCCATGGGCTCTGCTGCACCGGGGTGGAGTCCATCTCGGCGTAGGGCGTCATCTGGCCCATGTTTGTGACGCCGTTGCTGCCCAGCTCAGCCGGGGCCTTGTAGGCGTCGTGAAGGCCGGGCGAGGGCGTCGGCTGGAAGGGTGGCGGGCTCATGGACGTGTAGTTTGACCCGGGGCTCCAGGGGCCGGGGGAGGCTGCGTCGCCGATCTGGTTGTCCGTCTGCGTCATGGGCGAAGGCTCCGATACAGGCACGGGCTGGTGCTTGGCTCCGCTCCGGCGGCGGAAGAGGAACCACACTGCGCTGAGGATCATGGCAACACCAGCAGCGCTGCCGACGGCGATGCCCGCAATGGCACCCTTGGAGAGTGAGCTCGAGCCGCCTCCGCTGGTGCCAGAACCCGATGAACTCGTCGACGATGCGCTGCCGACGTCTCGGGTGGCCGTTCGCGCAGCCACCGAGGCCGTGCGAGTCATGAGCGCCTGGAGATCGGCAGCGTCCCATCCTCCCGACGGCGATGTCTTGGTCGCACTGCCAGTTGACTTGCCGCCGATCACAGATAGGATGTCGGTCGGCACGACGTAGTGCGTCTTGTTTGGCTGCCAAAGCTGCCAGACCGCCTTGTCACTGTTGTCGCGGCCCAAGTCCATGCCGTGCAAGCCGTGCTGGTCCGCCGCGTCACAGTCATCGTCCTTGGGAAAGAATCCACCGTGGATAATCATCTGGGCCTCGTTGACGACGTTGCATGTCAAGCTGTGGTGGGGGTAATCTCCGGTGCCATTTGTATCGGGGTACATCTTCACCCAGGTGAAGCTGGGGATGGAGAGAACGTAGACATCGTCAAAGCCCACGCCCTTGTTAATGTTGGCTCCACCATAGATGTAGCTGTGATTACGGTGTTAGTCCAGCATTGAAAGTGCCAATGTCGTCGCACTCACATGTTATAAGACGATTGATCATCTGCCCAAGAGGCGCCGGCGCAGAATCGACGTCGGCCGTCAGGTACATCACCGGTGGCATTCTGGGTATAGCTCTTGCCGCTCAAGACGTCATAAATGATAATCTCGTCCATGGGCTGGGCCTTTTGCTTTCCATTCTCTTCACGAATTCCGCCAAAGTAGATGAGCAAACCGCCATCACCAGCGGGGATGTACGTCATGACACCCTCGGCTCTGCCAACATCGTCCGGGCCGGAAGAGTTTGTCCACTTGTTCGTGTCCATGTCGTACACGACCATGTACGATGTCGGGATCGAATCGCCGTTCCAGTTGGGAACGGAGCTGTTGCTCATCCACCCTCCATAGTAATACCCTTGGCCGCGATCCGAAAGCGAAACGCCGGCACCGTAGCTCAAGGCCACAATGCCATCTCCGGTACCGTAATTGTCCCAGACGTTGTTGATGATATCGTATGCGTAGAGGCTAAAGTCCACTGGATCCGTGTCAAAATATTCGCCACCGTAAAGATAGAGGCGCTTGTTCACGGTATCGGGCCAAAGGATGCCGCCGTTGACGCTAGGGATGGTCGAGTTCTTGCTGAGGTTGGCATACACGGGAGGCATTCCCGACGAGTCTGTGGTTGAGAGATCATGGTAGAGCAAGTAGGTGTCTGCGGAATGTCAGCCATGATGAATCCATGCGCCCAAACCCCACGTACTGGTATAATTTGCGTGCTTAGTGTCCCCCTTGAAGATGTTCACACCGCCATCAATGTAGAGCTTGTCGTCGACAACGGCTCCTTGGTGTCCCCATCTCCGGCAAAAGTCGTCAATGGGGTCACGCTGCTGCACAGTGATGCCGACAAACGAAGACAGCAAAGCCAAGGTCGCCCAGGCATCCCTCCGCCCCCGGCCCGAATTCCAAAGAGACCGCATCGTGCTCTCGCTACAGTGCTGTGCAGATCTTCACCCTATCCAGACTGTGTGGTAGAAAGCACAAACCTCTCTCGTATATCGGGAACAGAAGTGGCGAAAAGAGAAAAAAGAAAAACGAAAAGACCGAAAAAGTTTACAGAGGACAACGACAGTGGTTTTGAGAGAACCAGCAAACAAAGGGCAGGAGGGGAAAAAACACGGCCCTGAAAAATGATTATATTAGAGCGTCAGCGAAGGAAGAGCAGTCGTCTGAGGTCAGGGCATGGATACCATACCCGTCCATCCATTGGGTGGGCCCACAAACTCCGGGGAACGAGAACGACGAATCCAGTACAGGCCGGGAGGCAACTGAAGCTTAGCTCCGGCATGCGACTGGGCCAAACCAGCCCCGATTCGACCGGGGGGGGGGGGGAGCCCAATGAGTCCACGGGCAAGATGCTGGCTCTACATTGTGAGTCGAGCAAAGTGGTCGTTACACGGCAACCCGGCACTGCGGCGCCAGGCATGCAAGGTCCCAGGTGAGAACTAGCAGCCAGCGCACGCACTGATTGGCACAGCTGGCAGGCTGGGCCTGTGACCCGGGCGCAGCTGTCCACGACCGTTGCCGCCCTGATGTCGCCCTCGCCAGGGCTTGGCCTGCAACGCTGCTGCGGCTGCTGGGCCTCCCTCACAAAATTCTTCATCTGACTGCGGCCAGTGCCCAACATCATCATCACACAGCATTTACAGCATGTCCCGCGAGGAAACCCTGTCGGGATGGATGGCCAAGGAATATTTGAGGACGAAACCCCACAGGGCTGAACCAGGCAAGGCCTGGCACGAACTCTGTTGCACATCAGAAATCTCTTGGCTCTCAACCTCGCCAAACCACTTGCAACCTCGGTCCCGTCTTGGCACCCGCTGCCACAACACATGCGGCGCCGTTTCGTGCATCCTTCCAATGTCTAAACGAACCAACTCCCCGGTTCTCTCTATCCCTCTCATCGTGCAAAAACTTTCTGGTCGACAACAGAGGTCTCGGAAAAGTGGTGCTGCTGACCACTTGGCCTGACTGGACCTTGTCCTTGGTCCCCCGGGGGCCATTTCCACCAACCCACTCGCTTAGTGTCCACAAAATGAATCACACCACGCTTCGGGTCGGTAAATGCGCCAATCCAACGAGGGGGTGAGGGAATGTTAAATCCGAATAGACTCGTGAATTATGCCTAAACGAACAAATGGGACTCAGGTAACACGCGCTCTCGTCACACATCAGCAGCCGTTCCACCAGCAGGTGGCCAAAACATCGCCGGTGCGCGCTTCTTCGCTGCGCCACCTCTTTAGTTGTCCAGCCTCCCCTCCCCTTCAAACGCGTTGCTTTTTTGCCCTCCGCATGAAGATCAATGTTTCTTTCGCCCCAACAATGGCACATCTACGTGTAAGACGATGTGGGTTCTCGGAAGGAAGGGGGGTCCATGTCCTTGCCTCACCAGCCCCGTCTCACCCGCTAGCTCAAGAGTAAGCACAGCGTCAGCGTGCTTCGTACGGTGTCCAACCACACCGCTAAGAATAAACAATGAATCGCCTCACAGACTGCACTACATCGACGGTCCTCCAATCAAAGTACCGGAGGAAGCAGCGGCTTCGGGGACCTCACCGCTGCATTGCAGGACAACGACACTGCACAAGGCTCTATTGGGTTCCAGTGGGTATTAGCCGTCATGTAAGTCATCGTCCGCCAAGCATTGAACGCGAACGATTCGGGATTGCTTATGTTTCAATTGCTTTCCGTTTTTTATTGGGGCTCCTTTAAATTCTGCCATTTCCGTGGTTGCAGGTGTTTCTACGTGCTGCCCGGCAGGGTTTTCATAAATGCTGCTGACAGGCGCATTCATGAGGGACCCATCCATCTCCGGGAACTCGGACGCTCTGGCTTCGGCTCGTGTCCGTCCACAGTTGCGCGCCTCACAGGCCTCGCATCTGAACCCCAACCCAAGATATACTAATTCTCAGTTTTCATAACTCCTAGGTGTTAATTGACAATATTAAATGTATAACACGTACCAAATTCATAAATCATCTGACCTACAACAATATACCCCCCAATGGGCACCACACCATATATCAACATGAGCAGAAAGGGCCATAACCGTCTAAAGAAATAGCCCCTTCCGCCAGGGACCGGCTCGGAATAGTTTATTGCGAAAAAGTGACCCAAAAGTCCCGATCCTGCCCCGAGAGGGGCACCCAACACAAGCCACATCATGGTCCAAACTCGCTGATACGGAGCGCTCTGCCCCGGCGAGAAACGTGACAGCCCGCCAACGATTGCAATGGGCACAGCAGCAATAAGATAGCTGATGGGATACAATAATATTGCTTGCAAATCGCTGTCCTGCCGGTTGTGCGATTCTCTCAATGCGCGATCTCCCTCTTCAGTCAAACGACCCACTGTTCCCATCACAAGCCCATCTCCTCCATTGGCTGCACTTCGAAGGTGATCGAGGCCCGATGATTCAACAACAAAAATGGTGTTAAATTGTGGACACAGTATGTTACCAACAAGGTTGATAAAAGACATCCATGCGTAAGGTGCAACCGTTAATCCAAAAGCTGCATACCCATAAATAGTGATCTGGTCGCCTCTCGTACGGTATAGTGTCGAAATTGCAAAGCCTAACTGTAGCAACGCTGCAAGGATTTTGATGATGTTGTAGTCATAGCATAGAACTTGAGACGATTAGCGCCGTTCGCCCCTCAGAAAACGATTTTTAAGTTACTGGTAAATACCTGGGCTAGAGGACGGATCATCTTTTTCAAAAGTTGCATCCCTTGGTACCATAGCGAGAGTATATCCCCGCGGCAACTGACAGCGTCCATAAATATTGATTGTGAAGATGTTCCGCGTTTCTAGATAATACCATTGGCTTGGTAAATTGTTCCCGGCGGACAGTTGTTTCTCAAACTGAACTTACGATCTTGAGGTTGTAAATCATCTCCATCGTCTCGAACAAAACTTGTGCTTTCTAACTCGATTTGAGAATCTCCATTGTTCTCTGCCCCATCAACCGTACTTTCAAGGTGAGCAGCACTCTGGTCACGGACTACAGCGTACAGAGCACCTGCCCGGGCAGCTTTTTGGAGATCTGTTTTGCCGAATATCGCCCGACGGATGATAGCTCGAACGCCAGCGTAAACCCCTCCACCCGGAAAAAGTACAGCACTGACGATTGTAAACACGCCATGTGCTGTACTCTGGCCGGGCGTGTTGAGAACGGTGGCGGCGTGTGCAATGTAATTTCCGAGGTAAAAGACTAGAATATCAGTCCAGGAAGTCTTGCGACAGAGAATATTACAATCTCCGTGATGAAAAATTCCAGGGCCATGGACTGGGCATTGCGCGTCGTTATGAGTTTCACTAGTGTTGTTTTGGGCTTCCGCAAAGGAAAGAAAGCACGCCAGTGCGATGAGGGGCGCTCCGAAAAACATGCCAGAGATGATTGCAAAGACCGTGTACGACAGGAGTCTTGGCGAGGGAAGGCATCTTGAGCGGCTATGAGCCAACTTTATCCCAGACTCACAAGAGCTAATTGTTGAGGTTGGTGGCTGGCTGGATGACTAGCGCAACGCCACCAAGGTAGCGAGCTTCATAGAGGAATAAAACTCTTCTTTGATCGCTCATTTATTCATAGAAAACAAGGCTCTTTTAATTCTAAATTCAGCAATTTGATTGATGTGACGAATCCAAAAAGCGCGACCGAACATTAATTTATTTGTTCTTTTAGTTAAAGCAACAAGACTGTCATGACAAATCCTATTAAATATTATTTGCATGTGACCTTTATAGTCTCATCACTGGCTCACCTGACGGAGCTACACTAACGAAGAGGTGGTGGCTTGGGCTAACTGAAAGCGTCAAACGAACTGGCCAAAGACAAAATGCCCCAATAAAAGGCCTCGTCTTCTTCGGATACTGGAATTAGGTCTCTGTCTCGCGTTTGTGATGGAATGTGTTCAATCCGATGTACCGTGTCAGCCACATGCGCAGCCAGCAAAGAGGAAAACGCACCTCGTTCTTGTTGAAACCAATGTATCAGTGCACACAAGCGTACGCAGCTGAAAAGGCTGAAACGCACCTCAAAATACGGAAATGAGCCTCGTTTTCATTGGACAAATGTCATGTAATTTAGTCACTGCTAGATTAGGCTTAGTGCAGTCTACCTTAATCTAAATAACTATGAAAAGCAGAAATAGAGCAGGGTAACGAAAGTACATGAATCAATCACCAGTTCAACAGGTTATGTGTACACTCCTGCCCAAAAAGGGTAGTTGGTGAAGCCACAATGCAAGAAAACAGCCATCACTCGTCTAGCCTATAATAACTCCGTTCGAGGTGGTTAATTTTAGCAAATGCCACGAGACGGCGCGTGTGGCTGTCGGGCCTGCACAACGCTAGGACTCGAGCGGTCTCGACCCTCGGTGCTGAGCCACCCTCCGAGCCGAAGCGATGGAGAAAGGCATCAGCACAGCCCATTCAGACGGGCACCCGCACAGATGGTGCAAATAGGCCAAAAAAAAAAAAAAAAAAAAAAAAAAAAAAAAAAAAAAAAAAAAAAAAAAAAGCAAAGGGGGGGCCGAAAGTTGCGGGCGCTCATCTCACGATGCGTGTCGAAGACTCACCGTTTTATTCTACCCTTCTTTTTAACCGGCGTTAGGTCTAGGCTGAGGGTTTTGTGCAGGTACTACTAATCTCAGGTGACCAAAGTCCCGCGTCGTTGCTAAACTGAGCCGCCTGTCAGACTCACAAGGTGAGATTTTCCTTGATGGAGACCATTTGTCATGATAGGCGTAATTGTGAGAAGTCCAGAAATCAGGGTGCTTTCGTTTTTTTCCCTTACAGCTTTGTATCTCTTTTCCATTTTTAATCTTAGGTAGCAAAATGATCTGCACGGAAAATAAAAATCAGAACTAGTCTAATAACTGGTCCAACTGCATGTGCTGCTGAATGTCTTGCAGGATGACTAGCCGGATTCAGGACACCTTTACAAAACAGTTCAACCATATTGTTCATGACGTAATACAGTACGCATACTACCCTACAATGGTTTTCTTTCTCTGTTCAGATTTCCATTTCCACTCCCATTCTTCAACACACGTTTCGATATGGGGTTGGTCAAACGAGTTGCTGGCTTACCCTATGCTTAAGCCACTTTCGATTGTGTTTAATCCCATTCAGATTTTTTCCGGCACCACTTCATATGAGCTATCTTCTGTTAGCCACATCGTAACTAATTGCAAGAGTTACATACCTGTACCGATTGGCTGATATACTATCGGGCGGGCTATCGCCTTCATAAATCATACCTCGTTTCATCTCCATGTTCTGGTTCATAGTATGTGTGAGGATTCACGATTTTTTGATAACAGTTGTGTGTGTGCGTGCGCGCACGCGCGTGTGTGTGTTTGGATGCACAAGTCTTACAAGCAGGGCATCGTGTACTTTTATTGTATGAGAATTAACTTTGAAGGTATCTCCGATAGGGTCTAGCAACCACAATGTTCAATAGACCATTGTGGTCGCTGTACCATTGTATTGAAAACCATGTATCTAGGCAGTCTGCTCCAAGGTTCTGACCTTGTTGAGCTCCTGTTCTTATGAACGGACTAGACATTAACTGGTATTAAATATGAACTATCTTCCAAGGTTTTATCTACTACGAGTTACTTCAGAGATAGTCATGGCCCGCCTAGCGCATTGTCAGGATCAGCAATCGATTAAATGTTTTATGAATATACTAGTGGCCGGATTCTAGTGAAAGAGATAGTCTAATGAAAAGGATTGTTCTCGCTTTCCATAGATTGCGATTCTACCCATAGGAACGTAGGTAAATGGGATCAGCCTTCCCAATACGTTTATCAGTGCCACCCTACCCTCTATCTACGCCGCACTGGGCCACATATCATACCACCAACAAGGATAAATGTTATCGCCGGCGATGATACCGTACAGCACAACTAGAAACTCTGATTTTTTTTGACTACGCAAGGGTTATATTGCACCCGCAGTTAATTTGGTCACCTGTCAGTTTGTTTTGCGTGGTCGGATTCACTGAGTTTTGCCGATCCCAATGATCGCCGCACCCAAACAGGTACAGCAATGTCCCGGTCTCGGCCGGTCCTGCGGCACCATGATACGCCCAGCTGTGATTTATCACATTTTTGCGCAATCAAACAAGGTTGGCGAGGCATCTCGAATCGATCTACTGCCGTTGAAGCTATTCCCACCCCAGTCTATCACACCACGTGGGCGAGGCAAATCTTAAATAACGTGTCGAACCTTCTTTTTCCAGTTCTAGTCGCGAGTTTTGAGTTTCTAGCTGAGTTTCGCAGCTGCGTGTGCGAAATGATCCTCCATTGCACCCGCCACTATCCGAAACCTCGCAGTTCGCGTTTTCAGGATGGCGGATTTTTGGCAGATCATGTTCCACCCTTTCTTCGCACCGAGTTTATCAAAGCAATATTCTTTGATCAAATTTTGATTTCACTTTTCAACTTGACGGGAAAATAAATAGACTCAAAATCTGGCTCAAATTGTGTATAGTCCAATTCTAACGCGTTGCAACCATGTTATGATAATACAACTTCTCGTACAAAATGCCTCCCAATGTTTGACTGTGCAGTCGCCCAGCGGCTACTTGCCAGAGTTGATATGATCCAATGTGACCTTTATATCTTTTTCGGCCACGTAAATATACACGCTTATCTTTGTGAATGATAATAAAAAAAAAAGTATGTAACGTCAATGTGTTTGAAAGAAGTCTCCGAATCTGTCATCCCCCTCCTCGAGCTGGTTGGTGTTTTTTGTTTAACCCTCGAAGGAAGCGACGCAGAACTGAGATCCATCTGCGTTGGTGTGGCAGCGCTGTTCGAGTTTGTTAGTGCATGATACAATATATGGCGTTTCAGGTAGATGTGTGGATGGTCTTACAGGTGTGGTGTTGCAGATGCGGGTTCCGTTCTGGGCGATCTGGCACTGTCGCTTGACCATCTTCATCGGGGGCTCGGGCATGGGCTGGCCCTGGGGAAGAGCCTGAGCAGTGGCGAGAAGAGCAAGGACGGCGTAGAAGGTGGTGAAGGTCTTCATTTTGGCGAAAAGGGTTTTTGTTGTTTGTTGTTTGTGGTTTGTGGTTTGAGGACGAAGTTGTCTTGTGTGTTGAGTGTATGTGTGAACACAGTGGTGTTTTTTCTTTTCTTTTTATTGACAGAGAGGCGAACAGACTGTGAAGCTTGGACGAGTAGCTTGTGAATGCACGGTTGAGTGTGATGAGGATCGACTTGAACGGCGGGATGACTCGGACTTATAAGTGCATCCAAGTTGAGTTGCTAAAAATAAGGGCCGTTTCACGTTTCGACCGACGCCCACCATCACCTGCGACAGGTGGGGAACGGGCTCTCGCAACGCATAACCAATTGGGTGTCAAGGTGAAACCTTAGCCAGCTGCATAACACAGCAAAGTGGCATCTTGGTCCCCTGAATTAAATATTGATCAACCTGATAAGGTATCTGCCAAGCCAGGGGGGGAGGATTTCGTTGGGCCTGCAGGTCCGGTCCTGAGGGAGCCCGAGGTTGTTCCTGTGGCTTGCGTCTCAGGTAGGCAAGTCGGGCAAACCACGGCGACGCTGCGCCACCTGAGCTCGAGCCTCGTCCCCCTGAGCACGACACACCATGGGACGAACAGATGGTCGCGAAAGGTCGCGATAGGCCGCCTCTTCTGGCCAAGCGATGGGCCAAAGACTGGGCCAAAGACTGGGCCAGCATGATCCTATTGGTCTTGGCCCGTTGCATCCGAACAGTTGTGCCGTCGGCTGCCCTGAATGGAGATAACACCGACGCTGATCTAAAGTGGCACCCACTCGCCGAACTGAGGCTATGATCTGCGACCGTAAACTTCCCAACCGCATATAGATTCGCCAATCTGGGATCAATAATCCGGTCCGTCGCTCTCGGCTCTTTTTGACGAACGCCTACCCGGGACCCGAGGGTTGCGGTTGCGAGAGAGAGAGAGGGACCTGATCTGTACCATGCATACTTGCTCGTATAAGCTGCTGATGCTGCCTAGCAACTCGCATATAGCAAGATGCGCCATTGCCGAAACCAGACGGCGATTACTATCATTGCACAGCAGCTGAGACACGGATGTCTTAGCAATGCACGCCGAAATAGCTTTCTGGCGAGACTTTCCTGCGTCTCAAACGCAGACCTGAATTGCAGATCGACTACACACATACACGTGAATGGCGTTCGTCCTTGTTGTCTTTACTAGAGTGTCATCCAAACTAAAAACTAATTTTCTACTTGGGACGATGTTTCGAATACACCCTTCCACATACGACCTGTGATTGTATAAAAAAGTTGGGCCTCCGGTACAGCCGTGTTTGAGAGAGAGAATGGGCGTGAGCCAAGACACATGCGCATATTCATGCAATGAATCGCCAACACTGGAACCGAATGGGGATATTTCAGGCCTAGGGGTATGGAAAACTACGTCAGCACCTATCCGATGGTGAAAAAAAAAAGGAAGAAGGAATGCTGATAGGATTCTCTTCTTTTTCCTTTTTTTAGGTCATTTTGAGCTTTTTGCTTACCGCATACATGGTTGTGTTCCTGCTCACGATCTACTATCTGTGCGTCTTCGATCCGGATCTAGATCCCTTCCGAAAAGCCCACGATCACACAACCAGAACGCCGCACGCCAATCTGGTCGATAGAGTGTTCCTATCAATCTGCCGCACGCCGCCGCTTTCACTCATCGTCCCATCCACCCGCCAGTCGCAAAGATGCAAATTGGAATCCACCCTGACCAAGGTACGGTTTTTCTTTTCCTCTCCCTGAAACGCACCGTCCAACCTGTGCCTGTATGGCATATACTGACCGCGTGCCCACATAGTGCATACTGCTGTTCGCAGACATTCAAGCTGTTACAGGCACAGCCATCCTGGTCAGCGGCTACGCGACCGTGGGCTGCCGCCTCTCGGCGTACCACTGGCAGATGCTCGTCCACTCGGCGTGGTTCGCGTCCATGACGCACCTCTCGGCTCTCACGTTCCTGCGCCATTACCTCCACAACAACCCGACTGAGAAATCATGGAGGGTCTCGGCCATGTTCGTCATGCTCGCCCTCTTGGCCGTGGCCATAGGCCCCACGGCCCACTTCACCTGGACCACCGCGGCCGAGCCAGGCGCCGTGTCGCCGGCCGACTTTGCCATATGCTCCTACGGCCTGCCCCTCAACACCGGGACGGCATCGTTCCAGTCCATGGTGGTCTCCGTCGGGCTCCTCGTCTACGGGTACTCGATCCGCATGGCAAAGATGTCGCCCGGGTTCGTAGCACGGTTGCGGCGGACTGCTTCGGGGTTGATGAACAAGTCGATATCGCTTTCGCGAGGTTGGCATCTTGATTTCTCTGGATCGACACGGCAAACCGCTGTCATGATAGTCTTGCGACCCCTAGCCATTGCTGGGATCCAAGTCGTCCATGTGCAACTGGACCTTCTCACCTCGGTATTATCAGAGGTACGCTGGCGGAGTGCGGCCCAGGTGAAGTGACGCTATTGTACTTACGAAGCGTTTTTTCTAGGTGTATTACCTGATAGTCTCCATGATATGGGGAACGTTGAGGCTCTTCTATACCCGACAGCATGGCCCGAAGGATGAAGACAGCTGGAGCTTTGGCCAAGTTCTTCCACTAGCGCTTTTGGCAGCACCGCTCATGTCGATTGTGGTGTACGTAGCTGAGTACATTTCGTCTCGGGCAAGGTTTGATGATAATCCTGGTACGTTGCATGAGCATAAAGATCCACACCAGCACACTTCTGGGCTTCCATCATGGGAGCCCACCATGATTCTATGCCTTGATAGTGGTTGTCGTTGACATGATATCAGAGGCCTCCTACGGGGTTGATGGCGCGCTGTCTGCACAAAGAAATTCCTCCGACTTGGACCTGCCTGCTCTTGAAAGTCGGTCTCGGGAAATCGAAACAGATTCTGCCGCAAACGAGGATCCATACGAAGCATCCAGCTCCTTTCGCGGAGTATGCTTCCTGGCAGCATGGGCCTACGTCCAGTACGGCATGTACATTCTGGTCAACACGTCGCAAAGCTTCTCCAAGAACATTTCAATGCTGGTGTTTGAGGTTTTAATATACCAGCCAGCTTCCCAGTCAATGTGGATTTTGTGGTGTTTTTGGTTGGAAAAGCTAGCATCGCGGGACTGGGTGGCATCGTGCCTTCGATTCGCATTCTTCTTCTCTCTTCTTTGTACGCTGGTCTACAGGTTCGGTCCCACAGATCAAGTCGGCCCAGACTTTAGTGCTGCCGGTGTTGGGGTTCCCGTTTCTGTTGGGCTTTATTCCTTCCTCTTGATCCAAGCGGCCATCATTTTGAGGATGCGCCATCGCTCAGCAAGTGCTGATGGGCACGTTTCAGCAGAGCTACGAGAATCTCTCGTGCAGCTAGTGGCTAGCTGTCTGCTTCTTGGCGCACTGATCGGAGCCATGGCATGGCTGGGAGTGCTGGACCAGCGAGGCGGGTTTTTGTTTGCTATTGTCTTTTGCGGCAAGGTGCTGTGGCTTGGTGTTGAGGCTGGCTTTCATCGGTGGTCAATTTCACAAAAATGGCGGCATCATGCTAGAACTGTAGTGTTTGTCGCTGCGTTGATTTGGATGACTGCGTGGCAATTCGTTTTCCGCACGCGGGAAATGCCAAACAGCGAGATGTTTCAACAGTACTTTGTATTTGCAGCGAGCTTCGCCGCATTGTCACTGGGGTGGAGTGTTGCGAGTCTAGTGAGGTTATGTATCACCTAGATTTTGATAAGAAGATAAAAAAAAGTATATGTTTGGGGGTTACTCATGAGTAATGTCAGCTTTCTTCATGTAATGCCGAATTCAGCAGGTCGGGGAGACCAACAGCAAGGAGCCAGACCTCACGGTTTCGTCGCGTCATGATCTGAATCAGATGAACTTTGTCTGGGGCGCCACTTTCTCAATCTCATTTTAGAACGTTCCAATTTTGAGTCTTGATATCGTTGTCAGATAGTGGTTTTCCCATATACAACTCAACATGTGCGCCAAAAAGTCACCGATAACATCTCGATGTGGCCCACAGTACATCATTCGGCAAAGTCCGAAAGTCTCAAAATACTTGTCCCAAAACTCAGACCGAGTAAAGAGAGTTTGAGATTGATGTTTTTCCCTCCAACATCTCGATCTAACCTGCCTTCTTGCTTGTTAGATCTCTGCTGTCATCGGAATGCGGCGAGTCAAGAACCGTGTCGCGTTCATGCGCTAAACCTCTACCATCGTAGACGTCATCCATGATGATGAGCTCAGTACTCGGAAGACACGTAAAATTATATAGTTACGTATGCAGACTCGTTTGCAATGCTTTAGACTGAAATTTATTGCCATTCGATCAAAATTCGTTGATGTTGTGGTGGTTGCGACCGCTCCAATCGAGCACACCACTTGCACGCAGGAGGAAAAGCTCCGACAGAGTCAATGACGTAGTTGCCGCAACTGGCTCTCCTGGAACATTTGGAGCTCATTAAACCACCATCACCACCCAAGAACAAGAAGCCAGTCCTTGGGGACCTACGCTGTTGTCTACTACGCCTTCATCGGATGCGCTGACAAAATTAGCAGAATGCCGTGCTTCGGGTCTCGCAAGTCTCGCCAGGGAGACGCTGAGCGTCAACCTCTGCTCCCGCAATACAATGACGACACGGCTCTGCAGGCGCGCCTCCATGAGAAGCTTCACACGTATCAGATGCTCCGCGCCATGTCCAAAGGCTACATGCCCACCAACAAGCAGGCCATTACCCATTTGCGCACTCTCCTCTCTGCCCGGATCCTCAACCCTCAGGGAGACTTGTTGAGCCCATCCGGCCAAACGCTGGTGCGCAGCTCCAAGCTTTGGTTGACGCAGTTGATAGATCTCCTGGAGCACAAGAACTCGGAAGACCAGATTCAAGACTTTATCTGGTACCTAACCAAGGCGCGCGTTGACGTTGATGTAGCCCAGGTGGAGGCAAAAGCGTCCAAGGCCATGGCCAAGGCGGATGCAGCAGCCACCTACCAGAGCCTGCAGACCGTGAGCTCGTTTATTCTGAATAATTCGGATTTCCGTATCTTCTTGTCGGATCTTAGCACAGTGGGGAGGGAGGTGCTTCGGGATACCGCCTTTACCCTCGCAGATGTGTCCAAGCAAGCCGCCAAGACGCTTGAGCCGGATCAGGAGAGCCAGCAGGCGTTGAAGCAGCCAAATGGAGACTCCAAGCGGGCTCCATCCAGCCGAGAACTCAAAGAAGGCCTAAAAGAGGTGGCAGAGGTGGTGGTGGAAGGAGCCGTAGAAGTCGTTGAGGAAGCTGGCGAGAGTGCTGCAGAACACATCCAAGGCGACGAAGGTGATGCGCTCGTTCGGCGCTTGAAAACAACCATTATGAACCTTCGCCAGCATACCGATTATTCGGACTCAGTCTCGACACTTTCCACACTCATACGTCGCTACCTCCTCACATACGCAAATGCTGCAGCCGAGGCCGCCCAGGTCATGGAGGAGGATGCACACACTAACAGGGAAGCTGACCGGGCACTTCACAATTTCTGGCTGTTCATTACTTCTCTCGGAAGCCCCGAATGCTGGAAAAACGTAGAAGAATCCTTCAATGCCATGGTGGAGGCCGGACAGGCAGACCCTAACTTCGATGAGCTAGTCAGGCAGGTGGGCAACATGACACAAGACATGTTGATGGACCCGGATTTCTTTGACGAGGCTGGCGAGCGATTTCAGAAGATTCGGGAAAAGTCCAACGAACTCAGCGCAAAGTCTTCCATCCGAAGTCATGTCGAGGAGTTCCTTGACCATCTGGAGTCGGCCCTCCGATCGGTGCTCCACGACACTGACATTAGGCATCTACTCCGCACCACAAAGAGAATCGCCGGTCTAATCTCACCACCAAACAAGTACGCAAACAATGAGCTCCTGGCTGATACCGTAAACATTTTTATTCCGTTGGCCGTTCAAGCCGTGCAATTCATTCCCATCCCACGCCTCGAGGTGGCTTCGCCAGCAGTCGACTTGTTGATCGAAAACCTCATCCTTGAGCCTGGACGAACTGTGAATAACACGTCTTTCCTGCCCTTCAAGCTCAAGGTTTCGACGCAAAATGACGTGGAAGTACGCAAAGCAAGGTTTGTGACGACATCAACCATGACATCGCTCCTCAACATTACGGTATCAGGCATGTCCATTGCTGCAGATGACCTGGGCTACTGGCTTCGCCTCCACTCGGGCATACTTCGACTGATGGACGAGGGTCTTGCTGGGTTCTCACTGGATGAACGTGGCATTGACATCTCTCTGGATGTTGAGATTGGGCGGGACCGTCTGGAGGAGATTCTGGTGCTACGAAACGTCAAGGTGTGCATCCACAAACTCAACTACAAGCTTGCCAAGTCCAAGTTTGCGTGCCTGGCTTGGCTTCTCAAGCCATTCGTGCGGCCGATCCTCAAGAAGACTCTAGAAGCGCAGATGGAGGCATCCATCGCAGAAGGGCTCCGCGCCCTAAACAGAGAGCTACTGTATGCACGGGAGCGACTGCGGGCGGCACGGATTGCCAACCCGAACGACCTGTGGACGTTTGCACGCGCGGTGCTAGCCAGGTTAGTACCAGCGCGGAACCCTGACATTGACACGCGGATTGGCATCAAGGCAGGCAAAGGCGTGTTCCGCGGGCGGTACGCCCCTGGCAGCCTAGTCAAGCTGTGGGAGGAGGAGGCACGACAGGCCGAGCAGAGGGTGTACGAATATGAGAGGGATGGGTGGAAGAATGATATATTTGACGTCAAGACTAGGCTTGTGTGACGATGAGGCGCCGGTGGGCTGGGAAGGAGAGATTCATGGGGAGATATTCACGGTGGAAGACATTCACTGCTACATTTTCTTTGTGAAACGAAAAAAGAGGGGGGGAAGCTGGACAGTCTGGAATTGCTGTATGTTGTTGTTGATGGTCACGCTGGTCCAGCACTACGCAGGGGGAGTATGGAGAAAATTTGCAAGAAATTGACATGTCGATAATGCCAGCGTGACACGATGGGATTTTGTTACGATTTGCCCCTGATGTCAATGTGACGCTCTGGGGCGGAGGATTGAGCCGTGCTGGAAATAATGCCGCGATGCAGCCTCACGGATCTCGCCCACGGAGCGAAGGAAGCGACACCCACAGTGGCGAGGATGCCGCCTTTCTTTTTCCTACGTCAGGGACCAACAGCCGCACAGCACAAGCAAGCACAGTTCGCATCTGCGCTCTTGTCTCCGCACGCGGTAGTTGATGTCTCGCGACAAGACAGAATAGAAGACTGTGGGACAGAAGAGAAATGCTGACCTACGGGTCAACGCTCAGCGATCCAGCCCCCAAGATCCGCTTTGCCAAGAGACGCAGCGAGCGAATCCTGTGGCTTGCAATGTCACAGCAGCGTCAGCAGGAACAGAGAAAGAGGCTGCGGGGAAGAAAGAGGCCCAGACCACAAGGCAAGGCCCGCGGCGGACCCCATGTCCGGCCCCCGTGTCCCGTGTCCCCATTGTCTTAGGCCCCATCCGCGGACGGGCGACGATGTTTCCCGCTGGCTTGTGCCATGCCTGCCTGCCTGCTCCAGGGGATCCGGCGGAGCTGTTTTTTGCAAGGTCTGTGGGCGATCACAAAGCACGGCATGTATACAGTGCTCGCAGCCTGGCCCGCAGGCCATAGACGGTGTGACAGTGTGAGAGTGTGCGTCTTGCTTAGAAGTGTGTTGGTTGTACATATGCATCATCAGCAATAGCGAGGCGACAATAACCTGGGGGAGAAAAAGGTGGCGCACATGTTGAACCATGGTTCATTTTTTTTTCACCTGAACACCACACTGGCTGATGATTTTTTTCTCTCTCCTTCAATTGACACCGCATATCGGCCCATACGGTCCCCCCGAGTAAGAGCGTCCCGAAGCCTCCGAGCATGGCAAGTCATTGGCCATGCCGTGTTCAAACGATTAGTAGTCTCAAACACTTTACCGCAGCATCATGATGCGATTGCTCCATCCGAGGCAGAACCTGTCGTTTATTACGTACCCGATATTGACTAGGCTCAGGTGTCAAGTGGCAGTGACAGTGTGTCTATGACGCTAGCAATGCGCTCTCTTTGCTGTGTGTTTCCGCCCTAAATTCCGCAAATACAGGTCTTGGTCATTTAAGTGGCATGGCTAAAACAGAAAGAAAAAAAAAATGGGCGACACGCCCGCCCGCACCCCCCCTTTCGGAAGCAAGGCATTTCGCCCTTGTGAAACAGTCAAACCGTGGCAAAGACTCTCGACATAACTTTAATCGAGGTCATCTCGTGGCCACGCGACATTTCCACAAGAAGGAGGGGGGCGTGCAGGAAAAGTGCAAAAGACGCTCTCTTTTTTTTTAGCCACTTGGAGAGGAGACCGACAGGCTTTAATTGGGGATTCACTGGGCGGTGGCGTTTCCAGGTGATGGTACAGAGGCAACGAGCCCTGTAGCTAGATGCTTTCAGAAGTCAAAAATGGTAGCCCCAGAGCACTTGCACAAAAGACAACCGGGGGAGGGGAAGAAGAGGGGGGAAGCAAAAAAGGTACAACGACAAGGAAGTATTGGGTTTTCTTCGGCGTCGTCGGCATGGCTCAGACATGTCTTGGATGAACAGTTTTACCCCATGTCCAACCAGTCAGCTGAGCAGCCGTGTCAGGGAGAAAGCGGCGATGAATAGCGGTAAGTTGACGCTATTCTGGCCTTTTTAACTTTGGGGGGAATTTGTTGAATCTCGCATCGTCATTTCTGTTTCCCCCGAGGGACAGACACGCATGTCTTGGACTAGGGACGCACACCAAAGAAAAACAAGAACAGGAGGAGGAGGAGGAGGAGACAAGAGCCAGTGGTCAGCTGAGTTGCCTGCCTCAATCCTTGAGCCGCAGCTATGCCCTGGGAGGTGTGATTGGCGTGGTTTCCCGGCACGAATGAACGAATACGTCAAAGGCCAGCATCAAAACTGTAACCGTCTCATGTAGGAAGGACTCGCTGGATGCCCAAAGGTTCCTTTGCCAGCTATGTTCTGTTTAGGCTGACGGGAGGGAGAGGGGTTGAGGGATGATGGGTGTCATTCCCCCTCACCGACGGAAGAATTACCAATACGATGTCTTTTTTTGGCGGGATGTGGTCAAAACTCGACACGACACGCATACACCCGCAGCCTTGTAAGCCACCGCCGCCGACCTGGGGTTCAAAAGAAGGGAGCACAAGAAGAAACCGGAGAAGCAAAAAGTAATGATATAACAAAAAAAAAATCCGGGGGGCATTAGAGTTTCGGACAATTGCAGTAGTGGTGAAGCGATGATGAGCTACCCGTCGCCATAACTTCCTTTTAGCCCGTGGTCTATTTCCCCAGCGGAGCAAAGAAGCACTTTACGAGGGCGGGAACAGGACAGACGCCTCCTAATTTTACATCCTTCTGGCGGCTCACGACAGAGGGTCGAGAAGCTTCGAGGCGCACATCATCAAATCACAGAGTTCGTTGTAGTCATTACTAAACACGTCGTCAACTTGTGGCATCTCGTCCAATCACCAGGCGACCGACTTGGCTGACATCGGGCCCGATCGCCATCGGAGGCCCCCTCCTCTCTCTCCCTCTCTCTCCAGGGCCATAATGGACCCCCCCCCCCCCTCCGGGGCTGGGGCCTAGTTACCCATTGCGTGCGATGCGCAAGCAAACGGCGGACGCCTCACAGGAAGGGGGCCCTAGGCAAGTCGGTTGATCACTTCCCAATTGGGTGACTAGAGCGTCTTCAAGCCACCCGATGGGGGGCCCCGTCCAGGCGCAAAAAGCAAAGTACATGTCGGACCATGGCATAGACAGTTGGGGTTGATTATTTTTTTTTCAGCTACAGACTAAGTTGAGCAAATAAGAGATGGCGTCACCTTACGTTCGAGCGGCTGAACCAGGGGGTCACGAGCGGCACACGCAGCAGGAAAGGAAAGAATAAAAAAGAAGTGACGAAAGAGAAACCGCACTCAAAAGAGGAATTGTGAATGGGAAGCGTGTGCATATATGTTGTATGTACGAACATGACGCTGCAGAAAATGGGCCCCCGCCGCCCTCGTTGATTTGTTACAGGTGTGCAGCGATTGGCCAAGACCTGTATTTCTCCGCTCAACGTGCCCTCTTTTTTTTTCTTTCTCTTCCCTTTTCATGCCCGACCGACCACCCGGACGCCAGTTGGTGCCGATGCAGGGCCCCTGTATCCCTGGACTCTTGATTCAACCGCCTGACCAGCGCCCGGCCTATGAGACGCTGCCTGGCCTGGGACGGTCCCCCCAGAATGGCTTACCCCGGACATCATCATCATCACCATACGTGCAGCAAGCCCGGCAAGCCCCCCCTTCGGCCTATGAGTGAGTGGTAGCCCCCCGCCTCTTGTCGTCGTCTTCTACTTTCTGTATTCTATCTGTCCGTCTGTTTGACTGTCTGTTTCTCTGCTACTGTACCCGACTTTTTTTGTCCTTCTCTCTGACCCTCTCTCTCGCTCTCTCTCCACACGGCACCACAACAAAAGCCACGCAGCGCCCTCTTGCATATGGGGGGGCTCCACCCGCCGACAGCAGAGGCGCAAGAGGGTGGTGCCATGTCAGTAACTAATTGCCGACTAACACTGTACCCATTCGTGGGACCTGGGACGATTGATTAACTACTAGCCTTGGTACCTCGACTTGTCACAAGCCTTTTTTGCCAGGCCTTGTTGTTGATCATCTGGAGTGCATGCCTAGTAGCACCACCGCCCAGCTCTCCTCGCTCGCTGCCAACCCCATCCCGCTTTTTTCGCCAACCACACACTCAACACTCCCACGCACGCACGCCCCCTCCCCTCTCCCCCCCCGGTCCCCCGTCATCTTGTATGTTTCTCTTGCTGGGCGTCCGGTGTGCAGATCTAGTTAAACTTGGCTCAACCAAACACGCTCCTGCTCTTTTCAATCCGACATCGACGAGTATCCGGCGCCTCCCCGTCTCCACGCGCCCTGCGGTCGACCCCCGGATTTCCCGTGGAATTGGTTCGGCGTGATCCTAGCAGCCACACTACACACTACACTACACACTACACACACACGCACACCCTCACGCACACCATCCATCTTCGGGCCTTGACCCCGTTCCAACAAACCATCAGTGGTCCCCCTCCCTCTCTACTCACTCTCCCTTCTACAAAACACATTAACTTGTTTTGCGCCGCCTCTTTTGTTTTTTATATATGTTTATATAAAACTCTTGTTGTCATTTTCCTGTCGCTTCTCTCCCTT